>CAJPEV010006310.1:0-10683 GCA_905338385.1 Darwinula stevensoni
AAAAAAAAAGTTTACAAGATGTTCCACGATGGACAATGCTGCCAATTCAGCCGCCTTCCTTCGGTCGTCTTCGTGGTTCTTGACGATGTGCTTCTTGACGTCCTTCGTTTCCTTGCCGCACACCTTGCACGGCCACTCCCGCTTCCTCCGTTTCATCTCGTCCTTGGTCCACGGGGTCTTGTGGAGGCGTCCCAGCGCTTTCTGGGTGAACTGCATGATGATCAGGTTGGAGCGATGAGGGTGGGTCAGCTGCTGCTTCTTGGATTTGCAGTGGTCGAAGAGCCTGCCGTTTGGGATGGCCAGGCCGCAGAGGGGGCATATGTAGGCGTGGCGGTTCCCACCTGATTCGAAGTGTTATATATTGTGTGGCGTCAAGGTATTAACAGAACAAAGAGGAATTCACCTGTTTTCGTGTGCTTTGATTGCTTTGAGCACGAAGAACTGGTTCTAGCCGCGACAACATTTCTTGGTGTTATGATGCGGCGGGTCTCTGAAGCCACGTGCATGTCGAGCCTCCTGGCATTCGAAGTAGGGGCAACTTGGTGCACTGGTATATAAAAGTGAGAGGAAATAAAATCCACGAGAATGATGCTCGTTCAAGATTCATTTAGGAGGCGGGTGATTAGGTGTGAAAAGAAAATGCAACAAGTTTAGAGGGGGAGAAAAATGAGTTCAAAGCAGGTCATCTGTGACATACCTTCAATCATTGACTATCAGTTTCCATCCTATACACCTCACATTCGCAATTCTGATTTAGCCAAGTGATGAAAAATATAGATGAGCAAGATCAGACGAAAATGCTATGTTGGTAAAACTAAGACCACCTTATGAATGCCCACCCAGTCCACTAATCCCATATCAGCCTACTTTGTTGAAGGACAGCAACTGCATAAGGAGTTACTTAGTGCACTTTTGGGAGGGGGGTTTGCCATGCAGAACATGAGTTTTCCATGTTTTGGTTTTTCAACATGGCGGTTGGCAGGTACAGTGTTTCTACTGGTATTTGGATCAACCGATGGAAACCGATTCGCTACTAGGTTTTCCTAAAGATGACGGCTTGGCAAGGGAAACTGCAAAGTGCATAGACTTCGAAGAGCAAAATATGAAAAGATAGTGGTATTAATCTCCATGCTTCTAAACCTCAATGTTGCACACTCGTTTCCTGGAATTTCGTACGTGCAATCATATACGTTCAAGTCATTTCTTCAACATTCAGTCGGTCGAGAGTTCATTGGGTGAGCCATTTATTGGCGGGGCCACGAAAGTATGAAGCACGATAAAAAGATAAACGGTTTCGCTACGGTGACTTATTGACACACCCTTGTGCACGAACTGATGGATAATTTCATCCCAACTCAAATCCTCGCTCTAGGAACGGTATTCCGAAACGATGACCTAGGATGCTTTTCGATCTCCTTGAGGTCGTTGATGCAACACCTCCATCCCTTCCCCACCCCAATAAGCCGATGACTCTGCAGACTCACAGGATCGCATAGGGCAGCTTGGAGAGGAATGGCAGCCGCCTCGATTCTTTAGCGTTTCTGTGACGAAACTAGGCTCTTTCAGTTCACTCACAAGCTTCTCTCCAGAGGAGACGTTCCTGCTGTGAAATCGAATGATTCTCGAGTGAAGGATCAATTTGGGATAAGGGCTCCTGAATCGATTGTAAGGTATGCAAAGGGAACATTCATTTACATTCAGAAGCAAAACTTTTACGAAAAAATTAAGTGGAAATAATGATTGCGGGCATGGCAGAATCTCTCACATATCACGGGATCATTACGTTTTTGAAGAGTTTTCGAGAAATATTTATTAACCCTACACATGACATTCGTACACTTCTGGAGGTAGTGGAATACCGAATTCCTAATCACCATCATAGGAAACTCACTTGAAGCGCTTCTTTTTCCCATCATCCATTACTCTATCTTCCATGTTGAGCTTCCTCTTTCTTTGCTTCGGAATGGCACATGCATTGCTTTCCGTCTTTCCAATTCCTTCGTCCTTCGCAGAAAGGTTCAACAGCCGCAGTATTTCCTTCTCGTCATTCTTGGATAGCAAGAATATGCTCTCTTTTCCTTTTGCAACGTTATCCAATGTCACCTGCATCAGGATGCTTGCCTCGTCTGGAGGAATGTAAAAAAAATTAAGAGGAATGTTTAAAAAATTTGGAGGATTACGTGGAAAATTCTCACGGTGGGGTTGACGCAAGAAAATTATTTTTTCTATATAGAAAATTTTCTATAATAAAGTACGCATTTCCCTTATGCGAGAACATAGGAACTGTTTCATTCAATCAACAGATCGAATCTGGTGGAAATACTTGGAGGATTATCCCCACTCTTTTTTGGGTTGAGCCAAAACTGAATTTATTTAGTGTTACGTAACTGGATCATTCCCATACGGGGTTAGAATAGGTAAGGAAAGGGATAAATAGACCGAGAAAGCGTTTTAAAGTCGCACCAATGCCAGTAACACGTCTCCCTAAGACAAAACCACCCTCCGCTCTGTCCTGGAAGTACTTCACTTTCAATTGCCCTTGCAATTGCCCTTTCCGATCGGAGGCGCGGAGAACCCGAGCGAGGCGGAAGCCGCCGACAGCGCTGCCGACAGCGAAGTCCTGGCCCCTGCAACATTCCAACACTTAATTTGTATTTTTGGAAAGTATTGGTCGCGGAAGGAAAAATCCCTCACGTTCCAGCAGGTGATGCCATGAGACTGGTGAGATGAGTCTCAGCCGGTCACCTTGCACGAGAGCTATTCCCCACGATCACAAGTTTTCGTCTACGAGGGTAACCGTATCATGTTCCGTGAATTTGAAAGTATCTAAAATGGAACTTTCGTTACTTTCTAACGAACACGCACAAGACCACGGAATTTTTGAACACTGCGAACACGTCTGCACATCGTTCTGTCGAAGAATGCGAGCGAGCGAGCAGCTACGAGAGCGATAATTGCTGCGTGAGGGAGATAACGAGGATCGCTCGGGTCCCCCGTCAAAGCTCTTATCATAAAACATTCTTTTAAGAGAATCTTGCCCACAAAGTGAAATATTGCGTGCTAAACCCTACCATGGCGATAGGAGAGGAGAAAATTATTTGCAAGGGGCGGACGCTCCCCTCCAATAAAATACGCCACTAATTACGACGCAACGGCTGTCGAATGATTTTGTGCTTTCGCCTGGGTGGTATAGACCGGCCAGCCCGTAATTCCCCCTGTAAGGAAAAAGATTAACCTCTACGGAGTGGACGGCGAAGTTTAAGTGAGTTTGTGAGGAAGTACGCAAAGTCGCTCCAAGGAGTCCTGAAAGAAACGACAGGTTGGATTCCCAAAGAAGAAACTAGCGAAACAGTGATTGATGCAGGAAACAAAGAACAGATCGGTGAAATTGTGGCAGACTTAGGTCCGGAGGAAACTTGAGCCTTTCTGGAACCAACCGCTAATGGCATTCTGTGAAAATGAAATGTAGCCGAAAGATTGGAAGAAATCCTCGTGATCGTTCCGAGAGTCGGCGCCCATTTATCCACATTTCATGTTTGCTACATTAACATTTCACAATCTTTACAGGAAAATGACGAAGTCCTCTCGGCCAGGCAATATCTTCAATACCTCGAGAAGTATTGAGCCACCCTCGTATTATGACAGAAAAATTAACTAATCACTCTGCTAATTGTCCATTTGCCATACTTTAGTTGAAATTTGGCCATTCTTTGGGGGGGGGCCTTTTTCTCCCCAGTTCAGCGCCCATAGGGACGAGTCTCTTGACTGGAGTTGTGGCCTATTTTTAGTCTGAGACAAAAAGTGCACACATGCAGCGAAGGTTATGAATCTCCTCCTGAAAAAACCATCAACAACATTGAACATCATTGGAGATGAAATAGTTGGAATGTCCCATAATTTGGTCGATGTTTCATTTCGACTTAAAACATCATTAACCTGTTCTTATCAGCCAAAAAAAAAATAGGCTTCGCAGCGACGTTACCGACTACCATAGAAACAACGGAAGAGCCATTTGGAATAGACCATCAAGGAAGTTAGTGATCACAGTTTGCCATTACAAGAATAAAAGTTAATGACGAAATCACGCACACGGACTGGGTTGTGGGACGAGACGGCGTTAGCACCGAATGAGCAGAATCTGAAAAGAATCAGCCGAGTATGATCATCAGATGCGTGTCATACCGAGGGATCATGGAAATACACGTCATAGAATCGTGTGGCTTTACGTGCGCAAGAACGTATAACATGCAGGAATCACTCGTCGTGGACCACAGTAAGTGCCGTCCTCTGTCTCGATGCCCACTGCCAAATCAGCAGTACCCTCAATGTATAATCGGAATTAGATCTTCATGCCTCTTCAGCAAGGCCGATGCGCCAGGTGAGTCGTGTCCCTCGCTTTCTCCGCTCGGTCTCAGCCCACCCATCACTGCCTCCGCTACCCTCCTTCTCCTCCCTAGTGGGGATGTTTTGGTTCTCGGGAATGAGGGATCCGCGTGTATCCCATTCTGCATCAAGCAGACCCTGACCCAATGAAATATTCCAGGGTCTTGGGTCCTGTTGCAAGGGTGCAGCATCGCCTTGGGCTTGTGGCAGCAGCGAGTCCAGGAAGATCTCCGCACGCGATGAAACTGTGATTCATACTCTTCTCAGCAAACGTCAAGGTCATGTCGATGCTACCCTTGATGTCGAGAGAATGCCCAGTTACGGATCTCACTATCAAATGAGTGGGTTGAAGGGCACGTATGGTAGGACAATGTTTTCGCCAGGTTTCAAAGAAGGTAGGAACACTCCGGAACCGGTGTCGACGAGAAGCCTTATGGAGAACCCTTCATCAGATTAACCGACAACGATAGGGAGAGATGGTTCGGCTAATTCAGAAACCATTGGGTTTTGCATTCTCCTAGAATGGTGGGGCTCCACCACAGAAAGCGCTCGCTTCACTCTTTGTGGAACTCTGTCCACAGTGAGACAACAGACGGAGCGCTATTTCAAATATGCAGTAAATAAGAAGTGCAACCTCCATGCCTTTTAGAATAGATCAAAGCAGAATCGATGAGCTGAATGCGCGCCATGAAAAGCCGTGTCGCGTCATTCGATCTCGGGGGAGAGAGAGAGAGAGAGGGACGCAGCTGGATGTCGGCGTTTCCCAGCAAACGGCATTCGACTTGGCTACTCTGTAGAATGTTTTTGGACATCTTGCAATTTGAGCAAGTGCAGGATTGATGTAGCTCACTTTACGTCTCGCTCGATCTGGGGCACTAGGCCGAGACCTGAATGCATGCCTTGTTCTTGTCCTTGCACTTGATCTTTAGATAACTGAGAACTTCGTAAACTTCCAATATCGTCACCTCTTGCCCTTCAATTCGCCTCGTAGTCTCATGGAAGAGAGCAGTTTGGTTGTGAAGCAAACACAGCCACGCCTCAGCGAAAGGGTTGCTGAAGAAACTGTCAAGCAGTGCGGGGCATTTTTCCATGGAGAGGAAGTATGACTTGAGGGGCTCAAGCACCTGTTGTAGCCCCAGCCACCTTGTCCTACTGTACCGAAGGAAACGTCGGTATTCCACACTTGCGAAGTAACACAAAATTCTTGCCAATCCCGTACTTTCACAGTGTATATGTCAAAGTAGGAGTAAATCTTCACAACGACTGCCTCGATGTCAATCGGCAGACAGTCGGCTGCAGTTTGGATCGTGTCGTGTACTATGTGAGCGGTGCAGCCCACATCCACCACGGATCCGTCCATAGATACCTCCAACTTTGGGAACGCCTTGTCTCTTCCTTTACGAGCAGCACCACCGAAGTTACTGTTGGTATTGTCACCAAAGAAACCAACCAACTTGCTCGTGAGGTTGTTTTTGAACAAAGTGTCCGTGAGGTAGGCCGCGACGGTGTCAGAAATTTCGTCAGTTAGAAACTTTGAAGTCAGTCGAGGAGTTCAAGTTCCTGACAAGCACGGGGAAAAGCTTCACGTCCTTGTGGTTAGATGAGTCCGAATAAACAGTAACAAAGCTGGCCTCATCAACATCAGTTGATCTTGATAAGGGATCAGATCAGGGAGCCAGAACGTTCTTCACGATTGCTTCAGTTTTGGTTCTTTCACAAGAAAATTTCGGCTCGACAATTTTCTTAATTAGGGTAGAAGTGCAGTCTGTCGATCGAAAGGATTGGCTGTGGCAGACAGTATGGAATGAGAAGACGCCTTCCGATGCTGCAAGCTCTGTCTCTTTGTCCCCATACGACGCGTTCCTGAAGAATTTTCTTAATGCAGATGATGTCGTAGTTGCAGAAACAGCTTCCTTGTGCTTTTTGTCTGACGCAAGATGCTTATTTGTCTGATCGTCCTCCATGTGCTATTGAAAAATCAGACCTACAGGTTTCACAACGAACCTTACTTTGTGAGCTGCTTCGTTTCAAAAACTTGAATTCTTCCTGTAGCAGTGCGTTGAAACAACACTTTCTCTTTGGCATTATATAGGTCTCGTTGAAGACCTTACACTTCATGCTAAGTATGTTTACCGGTATAGGCACCCCTTGGTTCTGTAATTATTTAGGCATGGTTGTAGGTAATAATTAAGAGGCCTAAGCTAAGGACAGGCAATATAATATGTACCTTCATTGAATAAACAGCATCAGTTGTAGAAAACACTAATGCCTTTTATCCGCACAGAACAATAAAAATTCATTGAAAAAACAGACAGTACGCATTCAATTGCTACTCGTGACGCAAGGTAAACAGTCCTAATTTTTTAATTAGCGGGGGGAAAGGCATCTAGAAGTAATCGAAACCTGTCCGGAGGCGGTAATTCCTCCACAGAATAAAACCAACTGCCTCCTATGATCCACGTGCATGATGAAGACGAGCATTAGAGCATGAAAGAGAGTGTGGGAGCACGCGATTTTGACTCTTCTATGGATGCGCAAGGAGTCACTGCGTTTAGCAAAAGCCAACAGATTTGCGGTCCACTCTCCTCTTTCACATTCCCGCGTAGGGTTCATGGTGGCTGGAGTATGCAGGCAACTCAGTGCCTACTCGGGAAGGAAGATAACATCCTGCTTTTATCTTGAAACTGCAGAAACAAATCCTTTTAGGCGGTCCTTATTGGAGAACAGGCGTTCATTTATTGACTTGAGAACTTTACTTTTGAACTGCGTTGGCACTGCCATTTCGCTGACGTTTCCCAAAAGCGGGACATTTGAGCGTCCCCGCTTAGTTCATCGGGGGACAGCGGGACGTCTGGGGCCTGTTTCATGGAACTTACAAGTTACAAGTAGACTTCTTGTGAATCACAAGTCACTGTTTCATGGAAATACTAGTTTTAACTGGTATTTACAAGTGGAACACCTTTTCTATACAAGCAAATTTTGACCGAATTCTGCAAGTTCTTAGTTGCATGCTTGTAATTTACAAGTTTGTGTTTCATGAAAAGACTATTTGCGACTAGTATTTAGAAGCAGAAATACCCCCATTTAATAGGATATTTTTACTTGTAGAACCATGAAACAGAATCAAAAATACAAGTAGTAACTTGTAAAAAATGGGTGAAAAGTTACAACCCTTGAGGTCTTGGTAAAAATAGAACTTATGTTGCCCTCAGATACGATTCTTTGCTACGACTACGAAGTATTGCTGTGACACTTACTCCCATTTTGCGCCAATCTAATATTAACTGTAATTCTCTGAGTTCAGCGAACGATTTCGTCCTGAATCATTCACTTCCTTCAACTGATCATTCTCAACATCGACGTTGAGGAAGAAGCATTGAACCATTTCAATCAAGTGAGCGCAGAATCACCCAGGAAACAAGACAACGTTGGACCAACGCTGTAGCAATGTTCCGAACGCTCATTCAATATTGATTCGACATAGATTCAACGTTATGTGTTTCAAATTGTTTGCTGGACAGTTAAAATATTTTATTATCAGATATTTCCAGGTATACAACATATTATCTTGTCTGCAATTCGATCATATCCTCTTAGGCTCGCTGGATTCATGGGAAAATCTGCATAAGTTCTTGGGGAAGGTGTTACTTGGCTGCTTTAGAGACTGATGAAGATATTAGTTAGAAAGATGGTGCATGCATGATCAATGAGTCTCTGCATTTCATTTTTGAACAATCTAACTTATCAATAGATAAGTTATTTTGGTTTTTTATTTGCATTCGTTGGGTACTGAGTTGACAATATTGGGTTGGTATAGGTGATAGGCATGAATAAAGTGGAGCATTCCTCCAATATGTTCCGGCAGTTGTAGGTGCTTCCTCACTCAGGCTTGGCTGAGTGGCAGCAACACTGAACACTTGTAAACATGTATTTTACTACTCTAGTACTTACAAGAATCCCATGAAACAGAAATTACAAGAACTTGTACTTATTAGCAAACCACTTGTAAGAGTATACATTTCATGGAGCCCTAGAAAGATCATTGCAGTAACGCATTTTTTTTTACTGATATTTTCCCTAAATTCTTTTCAGTGAATAGAAAAATTGCAAAACCACTTGTGAAAAACAGAAAATTGAACCTTGCCTATCTCAAGGACTAAAGTTCTGACTTTGCGTTATCTTGTGGCAACATGTGTGGTCCAGCGATTCGGAGGAAGAAGTAGAGAGACGCCAGCGTACATTTAAGCTCAGAATGAACTTTGACTTCACATCACTGTTCGAATTCAATGAACGTTTCCGCCTCAATGCAGCCAAGATTATGGAGATCGTGCAGACCATCGGTCCACATTTAGAACACTCAACAAAAAACAGTCACGCTCTTTCGCCCTTTCAGCAAACCATTGTGGCACTCCGCTGGTTAGGAAATGGCAGTCAATATCATGGTATTGGAGACATGCATGGAGTGTCAAAAGCAACAGTGTGCAGAAGCGTACAAGCAGTTGTGGAAGCCGTTAACACTCACTTGTTTCCCAAGCATGTCGACTGGCCAAATCAAAACGAGGCCGAACATGCTGCAGGTGAGTTTTATGCGTTGGGAGGCATGCCATGTGTTTGTGGATGTATCGACGGTACTCTGATATGCATCGATGCTCCGAAAGACAATGAAGTAGCCTTTGTGGATCGCAAGGGGCATCACTCCATAAACTGCATGTTCGTTTATGGCCCTGATTTCAGATTCTACTAAGCCAGTTGCAGGTGGCCCGGAAGCGTGAATGATGTGGTGGTTTTGAGAACCAGTTCTTTGATGGCAAGGATGGATGCTGGATAGAGACCATTTCCTAATGCTATTGTTCTAGGAGATTCAGCCTATCCTTTGAAGGCGTGGCTTATTCCCCCACTTCATAATGATCCAAGCAACACAACTGAGAGAAAATTCAACCGTGCTCACAAGGCAACAAGAAGAGTAATTGAGAACGCAATTGGAATCCTCAAAGAAAAGTTTCCCTGCTTGTCTCATTTGAGAGTCAGTCCCACATATGCTGGAGATATTGTGAAGACTTGTGTCACCCTCTGCAACATCTCCAAAGAGGGAAATGAAGAAACTATCCGTGGCTTCGCAGACGACGGAGATGGCGATGAAATTTCCAACGAAGATGAACCCACTCTGGATGGGATGGGTCGCTTAAATCAGCTTCTTGAACATTTCCAGTGAATTTGGACGAAGATTGTTTATTTTCCATGTTATCTGAATAAGAAGAGCTTCACAATGACTAGTACCGTGGGTAAGGGGGATTCATGAACATCTTCATGGTGTTCACTGGCTGAAGACGAAACGGAGGAGTCATCACCTTCTGTGGTAGTTTGATATGCTCTGTGTGTTGAGATTGGGGTAACTGGTGCTTCAATTCCAGCTCGAGTATTTGCAGTTTGGTTTGGAAGATGTTTCGACTTACCATAGTGGTCTTTCTTACGTTTGGCCACATGACATCCCTCACATATTGCCATCCCTTGTCAGAGCATATCATCCCTAATGAGACAGCTTTTCCAAATACTTCTTCCCAAGCTTCACACTTTTGTCTTTTAGTGAGCTTCTCAGAGAAAGCGCCAAATAGCACTCAAGACAGCCAACTTATTGTCAATTGGCCCCATGATGGAAGGAACGATACCTTGAGGTATAAAATATCTAGAGAACAGTGCAGAATGCCACAGTAAATAACAGTAGCTCAGAACACCGCACTAATTCCTCCCACTAGTATTTACAAGAGTGCCATGAAACAGAAAATGAAGGAACTTGTAATTACAAGCTAATCACTTGTAACTTGTAAACTTGTAAGCTTGTAAATTCCATGAAATAGGCCCCTGGCCACCTTACTCAATGAGAAGCACCAGATCATACTTCCTCCGGCCATTGACCAGGAGTAGAAATTCCAGCTTACGAATGATGTCATAGGCACCAAAAACCCATTGCTCAGGCACAAGTCCCCCGCGCTGATACTTCCTTTTGGCAACGACCGGCTCGTCTATTTGGACAGTCACTCGTGGTCCACCAAGCATGCTCCCTGGTGGAAAGTCAACGAGTGCTCGTGAGGAGATTTCCCTGATCGATTGGTACTACGTGGGGCATTCAAAAAGTCTTGGAAGTGACATTGTTGTCTAGAAATAATAACAGTATATGTATCTATATTGTAGGCTGTGTACTAGTTCAGCAAAAAAGTGTCCATTTTGACTGTGACCTAGAAATATGGAATTCAACAAAGAGAGTGAACGATTCTATGTTTTCACCCGGATGAAACTCGGAGA
>CAJPEV010006311.1:0-10676 GCA_905338385.1 Darwinula stevensoni
TATAGGAGGGAAGTATTTCAAAATGTATTCTCCACCCTTACAAAAAGGACACATGGAAAGATTTCTATGTTATGCACACTAGAAATAATAGAAGTAATGATTTTGATAACAATGAATACTTTCGTCTCCATATCCCACGTATTTCAATGGGGACGCACTTTTAATGCTTTTTTGCCATTTCGCAAAGAATAAATGAATTAATTCATGTAACATAATTGATTAATAATTTAATTTACTAAATTAATTAATTACTAATTAGCAATTAATTCATTTTATGCAAACAAACTTGCTAGTATGTAAATAAATTTGAAAGGAATAGTTCAGAAGGTGATGCACCCCGGTTGGTGGCATGGAAGATGAAGCACCTCCACACATTCCACGGACTGCCAACATACTGTTGATGAGTGTCTTTGACGATCGTATCATTGCATACATTTTCTTCATTCATGGTCACCACGATCTCCAGATCGGACTCTATATTTTCTGGGGAGATACAGTACATGCACATATTTTCTATCGGGGGGGATACATCGAGCCAGTTGAGTATCGTACAGCGCCTGCTATCTTATCTGACTTGAAAGATGCCGTCCTACATCATATCACCATGTTCAACACTGAAAAGCTTCGTTCAGCTAGCTATCATGTTATCCCACGACTGCATGTCGTAGTTGACATGAACGATGGTCATATTAAGCAGATATAGCACCCTCTGATGGACCAGGGAATTATGTTTCTCATGATCTTTCTCATGGTGTGTCCACCAAATATTAATGCTCTACGACGAATATTAGTATAGTGAATAGTATTCATTAGAATAGTATCTTGAATACTATTCTACTGAATAGTATTAAAGAAATATGTGTTTGAACGCGTCAAAAAATTGCAAGAACCCCATATTTGGGATTCGACACCCTAGGGGCCTCTTTTTCTTTGAACAGGTGAAGTTGGAGGGGGAGGGAGAATTCCGAACACTTTTTGCTTCAACAGAACGTCTCTTGCTGTTGTGGCAGAAGGGTTATTGTTGAAGGAAGTATTCCGTGTGAGAGCTTTGGGGGAGGCTAATCAAGGTTTCCCCTCATTCAATGTTGCTAGCCTCTTGTGGATAGTGTTAAATTTCGTATATGCCGGCCTCGGATCCATGTGCTGCTGAGTATCGAACTTACAACGTTGGAATGACCAAAATAACAAATATATTGTTTTTTTTTAAATAATAATTATAACAAAATTAATCCGCCGGGCTCCTATCCCACACCGGACAAAAAATTGGCATATGTGCAAAGTTCGGCTCGTTCAAGATCAAAAATGGAGTATCAAAGCAACCTATATAATTAATGCGAATATTTATTCGATTTCAGTGAAGTGCATGAGCACACTTGAATTACTTGAAAATAATATGGAACCATGGATGGATAGTTCATAACAAAGGAATACACAATTAAAGAATAATACGCCAGCCTTTGGAGTATAGTTCCCTAATTGCTCAATTATAATTCCAAGATAATTAAATTCAAACAAAGAACAGTATGGAAGAAGTATCCAGGAAAATGTAACTAATTTTTCCTTCGGCCTAACCTCCGTTCCACCATCATTTTCCAGAGTGCCTTATTCTCAGAAACTGGTATTGCTTCGAAAGGAACTGATGTATCCTGCAGTCGAGAGGCACTCTATCGTTTACTTGAATGGAAACTATGGGAACAGACGATTTTAGACGTGAGATCTCCGATTTCGCGCAGGAAAGGATGAAAAAGCATACGCGCTTGGGCGCCTATTACCTTTCTTCAATCCGTTCTCGAAATTAAATTGAACCTCCTCTATGAGAGCATCAACAAGAATGAACTTTGGCTTGTTTCATCCTCTCTCGATACAGAATCGTTCCAGAAAATTTGAAGTTTCATCCCCTGTGGTTGTGGAGAGCACTCAATCTCGCATTTTGACGATGTCAATTTCATTTCGGTTTTTTGCCCCCCCCCCCCCCTTCCTCTCCCGCCTGCCCCCTTTGATAGCCACTCCCGGGGAGTTTTCGAAGGAAAGAGACCGACCAAAGGACAGATATTGACTTGTAGGGACAAAAAGTGACATTTTTGTTACTTGCGATCCACCATTTTGCCATTAAAAAATGAAATTAGCTGTCGTTCATTTAGACTTAGTGCTCCGTTTCCAGTCTCGTCTCCAGTGTTGCTAGATATCTTGTCGGAGATATGTGGGATTCATGACTTCGGTCTCAGTATCGGTGTCTGGATCCTCTGTTATTAATGTATGGGTCGTTATTGTCCTGAGTTGATGAGATGGGCCGAGATCGAAACGATGGTTAGCAGTTGCCGATCGATGTGGTTCAAGAAATAAAAAAAATGGTTGAAGTAAGCGAAAACTTATCAAAAATGGTTTGCACATTACTTCATTCTAAATTTGAGGGAGGGAAATCAACGAAGACGGATAAGGGAAGAGCCCTCCGTCAAAATATGAAGCATCCTAAAGGTTAACATGACACCGATCGATCGATTCATCCAGGAGGATCTACGCATCACGTCATAAAAAGAACTGGCTTTAACCAAAAGCAGATCGTGACCACAGCGCACGAATACTTGAAAGAGGGAAAATACGTTCGCCGAGTGGCAACCCAAATTGGCATGAGGTACTTTCACCAGGCATGCGGTCCGGCATGTCTGGTGAAAGGGTTTCACAGTCGAAATCGTCACCATGCGTACATCTTCGTGGCGTAAGGAAAGCAAGAAAGCCCTACGTTGAAGGTATCCAGCCGTCCCCACAGTGTTTCTTAGGCAGTCGTCAGCATTTAGGGCGATGGCGTTCGTCTCCGATCCCCCAACCCGTTTTCCACGTGGACTTCCTGCCGATTGGGCTGACCCAAGACAGCTCGTATTTCGTGGACGCAGAGCGCTGCGGCCTCCATCCATGCGGTGACGACGGTCGTCAAACATTTCCCGGGGTTTTCTCGTCCGTCGAGAGGATACGTCTCACGAGTGATCCGTCGCCACGGCTACCAATGAACTGCTTGAAACGATCCTCTCTCGTCCACTTGACTCCTCTGACCCTGCGAATCGAGACGTTCAGTCCAAGTCGGCTAAAGTCTTCGCTGATTTCTTGACCTCTTCGTGAGAGGCCTGTGATGTGTTGGGTGCGACGGTCAAAGCAACGCTTCTTCGCGAACTTCCATGCGTTCCGTATTTTTGTGGGGAAAGTCCTCGTATGATGGAAAAAGAAAAAGAGGAGGAATAGCGGGTGTTCCATGAAACGTCGTTACAGTTTTTCCTTCTCGTCACGGCGATGCTTAACGATGAATTTCTCACCATTCATGAAAATTCTCAAAAACCTGATCCTTAGGGGATTATGACTTCACATTAAATGTAGTTAGGACTAACATCATCATGGAATGACAACTGACTTAGTTCCTCAGACGTGGCCCTTTATATTCGTGGACCTCGACTCGAGTAATGATATGACCGTTTCGTCATGTCATGCAGACGTATCGTACCGCATCGATAGAGACCATGAAATGTGAAGTCGAATCGGTGACGCAAGAATTTGACCACAATTGTAGAAGCGGGAAACGGCCGACTGACGGCTTTCTGGACGACGAGAAGCGGAAGGATGAATACGATGGACGGAATGACCTTCAAGAAACCGAACTTCCTTCCTCCGTTAATGAGATGTTCTTCGACGCAATTCCGACGTCATTGCGACGCGTTCAATTGGAAAATAGATCGACTTAGGTCTCATCGAACGTTTGAGTTCCCGCCTCGAATGACCGTCAGAGGGACGTATCGCTCCCCTGAGACCTGACGGTTGCCCTTCCTCCTTCGGATCTCGTCACGGAGACGGTCGTCCGGAAGAATCCATGGACGAACCTCGGGCGGAGACGAGGATTCCGCTAAAAAGCGGTGCAAGAAAAATGGTCGTTATTCGTCGGTTTCATCGCTCGACCTCATGGAACGCAACTCGGGATGGATCGCGGATGAACGATGATGGGTGGACGCGAAGAGACACCCGTTTTCGACTGCCCCGCATCGTCGCGTGGGACCGACCGAAAGAATTTTATCGCTCGTATCCTTTATTTAGCGTGAGAAATCCCCTCGTACTTCCCAGCACTTTGAACTGGACGGCGCATGATATCCATCTCTATCTTTTCGATCGTTTGTGTTCGTTGCCTTCTAATTAAAGAAAGAGTAGCGAGTAAATTTGACTATTTTGGATCGGTTTTTTCGCACCCCTTCCCCTTCTGGGTAGAGGCAAACCTTTCTTTATTTCTCGATTCGCGTGTTCGGCCATTGAACACGTTTTGATGTTATTTTCCTTCTCTCCGGTATGACTATTTGAAAATCCAAACGACGCATTTCCCAGGAAGAAACCTCAGCTCGGAAGGGGTTCCACATATTTATCGGTTCGGCTATCGAAGGAGTTCGCTCGGCTTTCCATGATACGTGCCTCCGTAGTGGAACTGAAAAATGAAGGAGTACGGGCTGTGAATTACATACTCGCACCCAGAGTGGCGACATCGACCGATTCCTCGTTAAAATGTCCATCTTCGCATATCACAAATGAATACTGTCCTTGTGATTCCGGGATCTTTAGTGGGTGCTATGCAAATTTGAAGTGCTCTAAAATGAGTGAGAAACGTGCCAAGTATGAAATAAGATACCGCATAACGCGTAGTCTCGTGATGAGTGTGCGACACCCCAAACATGCGAGTGCTAGAGCCCTGCTCGGGCTTATTTTCCGCCACCCGACCCGACCCGACCAGAGAAAAAATGTTGTACTTTAACGGTAAAAATATTTCATTTTAATGTGTGTTTCCTCGTAATTCCAAGTTGCTACGCAAAATCTGCAGGTTGTCGACTGTCGACTGATGGAAAACAATACCTCGGACGTGCAGGAGTCGATCGAATTCCATTCTAAAGTGACCATGCACGTCTCGGATTCTTCCTTGATTTATTTATATTCATGGCCACACGATCAAGTATTTTCCTTATTTCGAATTACAGGCATAAATAATGTTACGGATTTGGGAAATTCCTTGCAATTCGGAGGCATGTTCATTTCAGGATGTTTAATCATATACATTTTTTCGGTGAGGAACGAACACAAGGATTTTATTCGTGGTGAAATGTATTCCTGTATGGTCTAGATTAATGCAGGGTGTACGACAACACGAAACGATGGGAAGTCTTCTGAGAGGGCAAATCCTAGTGTGTCGAAACGAAGTCGCCGTTGCGCCTTCCACACTGGATTTCGAGCGTCTCGGGGAAATCACTCGTCGGGGGCACGGAGTTGCGAGGCTAAACGAATGTGGAAAAAGAAAAAGAAAAACCTACCGAGAATCCGGACTAATGAAGAGATGCCGAGCGAATGGGACGAGCGAACTGTCGGCAGAAACGCGAGCGAGTCGTCCGACGACGAACTGCACATATCCTTGGGTGAATCGTGGAGCACTGGGGCTTTGGACGAGTTACCGTGAGGGAGGACGAGAGCGAGTCGTCGAGCTTTGAAGCCGACGAACGACTCCGAAATGCCGTGTCTAAGACGAGACGTCGAGCGACCGAGGCCGACGATCGACCTTCGCGGACACCCGAAGCGAGTCGTCGAGCACTCGGGCTTCCGCCGAACTGCTTCGCGTCGCGTCCCCTTTTAACGCGATGGGCTCGAAGAGCGGAGAGCGATCGGGAGAGGATCCCGTCCGGCTCCAGAGACGATGCACCATTGCGAGCAACGAGTGACCGCTCTTGGAGGGTGTTTCCGTCCTGCGACGATGCACGACTACTCTGCTCCTTGCTGGATCGATGCCACTTTTATACTCCTTCAAATGACCGTCGATGACGTGATTTGGGGAAAAAACAAGCACTGTTCACGTGATGAGGGAGAGAATGACTTTGCCGGCCCTATAGAAGGAGTTTAACGGTCCTGGTCACAATGATGTATCTGTTACAGCTTCGTTCGATCCCGTGACGTACAAATCTACGGATTTAATCATGGATTTAGCCCCATTACTTGAAATAATAGGACGAAAGGGGATACTTACATTGTGGATCGTCACAATAATATACCGTGTTCGACACGGGGTTTCCGTCGTCTCAGATCAGAGGAGCAATACGATTTAACCATTTAATGCATGACGTATGCTACATGCCAAATGAACATTTTTAGAATGAGCATGTAGCGAGCTCCTGAGGTAAATCTGCTCGTAGCAGATGTACAACAGTCCGGTCCTTACATCTAACAACTATGCGATCGCTAGGTGCCATGCACTCTCGGTGGCAAGCAAATTAAAACCAATCTGGCTTCGTCGTATGGCAGATTCACGTTTTTTATATAATTTTCTTAAACTTTACGTTAATTTAGGGTTCAGACTCAGCCGTATTTTTACATTTTCTTTTGTGTTCTGAGCTCTCTAGCATTCATGCAACATGGGTTAGTAAGCTGAAAATGTTGTTTGCAGCAAGTGAAGAACAATAACATTTTCGGACTTACTGCCAACAAATTTGATTTTAATTTTTTTTTACACTTGACCCGTGTTATAGAACCTGAGTGAAATCTACTAGATTTTTTAAAACTGAAAATGAGAAAATAATGCATGAGAGGGTAAAAAATTAAAATTAAACGTTCATCCCGGCCCGACCCGACACAAAGAAGCTACTTGGGAATTGCGGGCCTCGACGGCCCGTGGGTCGGGTCGGATCGGGTCGGGTCGGGTGAGGCCGATCGCGCCGACTCACAATCCTTTAGAGAGCTCTAGCGTGTGCATAGCAATATCGCAGAGTGATACCTTTAACATTTTCCTTTGCACCCGATCGTTGTGACGTGAGGCGGAGAAACGCGAAATGAGAGGTTCTCGAGCCCAACATCTCTATTTAAAGAAATGGATTCCGAATCTCATTCCGAGTGGCTTCTCGGCTGCGAAAGAAAACGAAAGCTTTCATCGATGTCTATTTCTGTGGAGATCGTGGACCAGACGGGTCTGCTCGAGCGCGGAAGGAGTTTCCAGCCCTCTCTGCGCATCACGTCGTGCGTTATAGAGAGTGCCGCGTCGTTTGCTACTGCATCCAACAAATCACGGTAGGTAACATTCTCTTTCTCGACCAAGTATATCTTTTTCACGTCCTAGCGATCGAGAAATTTCCTCGTGCATTCATCACGAGGAAATATTTCCTAGAATACGGCCCTTTAAATGACTCTCGAACAAACGATGCATTCGAGAGGAACATTGCTATTTCCCACCATTCTTGCTATTCATTCTTGCTATTTCCCACCAAATTTTCTCTTCTATTCTGTCTATTCCAAGACTCCGCTCACTTTTGGAAGCGTCTCTGTGCTCTCTCTACGCTATTCATTTTCCAAATTCATGAGAAATTGCAGCATCACACGAAATGCATACATGATCTGAAGCTGGCACTTACTCCTTCATGAGATGAACGGAATCTTTGATGACACCCTTCTTCCTTGTAGGTGACGCGTGATGATACCCATGGAATTCCTTGAAGATTCTTTCGATGGATATACGCTGATTTCAAAATTGCTCCCTCGACCTCTTTAAACCCTCTCGTGAAACGGTGTCTACGCAGCTTCTTCCCTTAGAAAATGATGATCTCGTATCTTGTAGATGAGGATACTTCACTCTGAATCTATGGAAGGAATACCCAGCTTGGTATATTCCAAGGTGGATTCCTTTCGAGATAGGACGCTAGAAGTGGAAAATCTCCGGAGCAGTTTCTCGCCAGGTCACAAAAATCGTTTATTGCGAATACTTATCGATTGAGAAAAGGCTAATTCTGAGTCGGATTGCATTTACTCGGAGTTTTCCCGGTCCTTTTGGGAAAATTGTTGCGTTGCCGCACAGATCGATGAACGCTCATCGTCAGGCTCATGAAGAGAAGAACACACTCGTATGCTGACGCTTTCCGGATTCACTTTATTCCTATGGTGGCCGAGATCTACCTTCCATTCCGCTTTTCCATCTCTCATGAAGCAGAAGCATCGGGTCCCCTTTGCAGTGTTACGATCATTTTGCAGCTCGCAACGACACACCCGACAGTTTTTTCGCGTTGATGACGACACGAAATAAAACATGTAAAGTCTGAAAAAAAAAACGATTGAGAAAATGTGGGGGAAAAATTTAAGGAAGCAAAGAGAACTGCCGCACGATTCTTGAACCTCGGGACGTCGGCAAGAGAAGACGCATCGGGGCGGGGGGCTGCTCTGTGGGAAACCCGTTCGAGTCTGCGAACACGGCTTCCTGCCACAAGAGGTCATTCAAACTCTCTTTATTTTCGTGCGACGAGCCCAGAAAGTTAGGGCAGGTATGAGACGAGAGGGAATTTTTTCCTGCCTCGTCCTTCGATGGATGTTGAGAAATTTTCTCAACTGTCTACATTGTCCTATTATCAGAGAGAGGGCTAATTCAAATTTCAAGTAAATGTGTGACACATCATCTCTCGATTTCTCATCGTATCACTTGTAAACGATAACATGGCGAGTGGTTTCCGTTCGCTGACCTTTTTTCCTGCACGAAACCATATGCTCTTCCAGTAATATAATATCGCCAAAAAAGATATCGGAAAAGCAAAAGGCCTGAAACCTTTCCATTTGAAGCCTCATGAAAAAAAGGGGGGGGGAGGGGGTTGGAGAGAGGGGAGGGGGGGTAAAATGTTGCGCATGGGATGACGTCAGCGAAACGTTCCAATATAAAAGCGGGCGCTTTGCCCTTGACGATCTCCCTATCTCGCTGTTTAAGGCCAAGACAGGTCGCACAAACTTTCTCATGTCTCTCACAGCCGTAATACATTTACTCTCGTTTGTTAGAGCCACCTAGGCAGCATCATGCATACCACGAACATTGTCGACCTGCTCGTTGATTTCGATCATAATCTTAGGTTCCTTTATTTCATTCGCTCTCTTAGTAGCAGTTGTTATGGACAGCGGCAAGTGGCAGTGGCATTGTCGAATCCTCTACGACTCGGCAGTCTTCAAATCTTTCCTTCCATGAATTTCGAAAATGTCTCGACGGAGAAACTGAATGGTTTGAATCGCTCGGAAGAAAATCTATCACCAGATATGCTTTAGCGTGCTCGCATCCCTTCTCCTTAGATTCCCATCGTGATCGAAACGCGATAAGGAGCTTGAAAAAAGATGCCGTTCCGACAGAGAACCTGGCCGACGAAACCCCGTTTTGCGTCGAACGGAAATCGTTGACCATTTCACGGACTTACGATTCGTTTCAACTGATGGAGGACCAACAGATCTCCTCATCTCTTGAGAATGGAAACGATGACACGAAACCGTCGTGCCGGATGACCACGAATGCGAATTGTTTAAAGGAATAAATCCTTCGTCAGGAGCTGAAGAGAGCACCGGAGACGATGAAGTCGAGATGAATTATTTTCTCTCGGGTGATGCCAAAAAGGTACGGTCGTCCAAGCTCTCCAAGGAAATGCGTCTGATTCAAAAGCTCGTTCACAAAGGAGTATTCACAAATATTCGATTGTGAATTAAGTTATGAATTACAAGTACCCGCATATCCATCCGTTCGCTATTGGGATCTTCGTACCTACCGGATCTCTTCTAGACTGAGATACTTGAGCAGGGAAAATGCAGTGAGGATGAACCGGGATCGTTAGGAATTGAAATGGAAAAAAATGGGGAAAATGATTTTCATGAGATCTAATGTGAGATGGTCGGACATCGAATTCACAAACCCATCACAAAATGAAAGCGATTTCCGGTGTAGAGGGCATTTTCACAAGTTTCGGATTTCGCGATGTCATGGTCTTGCCCTGTTTCCTATGCCAAAGGCACGCATAGCTACCCCGTCTACTTACACAACATGCACTGAAGTGCGAGGAGTTCCGCTCCCTAAAACGCGTTTCTGCGCAGATCTAAGAGGGGTCTCTCCGTCCCCCCTTGCTCATGAGGCTCGTCTCTCTTGGGCCATTTTCGACGGACAGGCACCGGAGTAACAAATAAAAGGATCTTCAGAGATTTTTCCCTAGAGTATATCTCTGAAAAGTATTTTCTAGAGATGAGAAACACATGTAGCACAATATAGAGTGTTTATAACGTCTCGACTGGCTTAACAAATTAGGACTTTTTACCGATAGAAATGAAAATAAATGGTTAAACAATTTCACAAAGCCTAACTCTAAAATTATATTTTAATTCAATGAATAGAGTTGTCGGAAAATAGATTTGAGTCCAGGAATTGAGAGATGAAAAAGTGGTGGAGCATTTCAGGTAGCACCCTCTTCTCTGTCTCCTCCTTAAAGAAGATGGAGCCCTGTGCCACTACGCAAGGGTTCTTTCGGCAGTTTTTCATCTTACTTTTCCAGTAAAGTATGTTGGAAGAAGAGGGTGATTTCCTTGACCACCACGTTCACCTCATCTCACTCTTTTGAACTACGTTATGGGTACACGTGACGAGCGTAATTTACGCCACATAATCATATAGCCTCGTATTTGGCGGAAATCCAAGCCCAAACCGAGGCAGCTATCAGAAACATGACCGAGCAGGATCTTCAGAATGTGTTTGCATCGGTGCGATCGAGGTTTCGATGCTACGTAGCTCAACTTGGCGGATGTGTGGTAGTCTAAAGATTCATTTAAAGAAAAAAGTTTAATGTAAGACTTTGTGTGTGGATCGGTTTACTATTTTCTACTACCTTCCTGAGGTAAAA
>CAJPEV010006312.1:0-10675 GCA_905338385.1 Darwinula stevensoni
TGAACGAGATTTGAGCTGTACCTCAACCACTGGAGCCTCAACCTTCGGTTTTTCGGGTTTCTTCAATATTCCTCCAATCGTTGCTCCGATGCTTTTCCTTTCGGGCGATGAACTCGAGCTACTCGAGCTAGACCCGGATCGTGAACCAGGTTTAACATGTACCTCAACCACTGGAGCATCAACCATCGGTTTTTCGGGTTTCTTAAAAACTCCTCCAATCGTTGCTCCTATGCTTTTCCTTTCGGGCGATGAACTCGAGCTACTCGAGCTAGACCCGGATCGTGAACGAGATTTGAGCTGTACCTCAACCACTGGAGCCTCAACTTTGGGTTTTTCGGGTTTCTTCAATATTCCTCCAATCGTTGCTCCGATGCTTTTCCTTTCGGGCGATGAACTCGAGCTACTCGAGCTAGACCCGGATCGTGAACGAGGTTTAACCTGCACCTCAATGACCGGAGCCTCCACCTTTCCCTTTTCGCGCTTCTTCAATGTCCCTCCTATCTTGGCTCCAATGTCTTTCCTTTCCCGAGACGGGCTTCTAGAGCTACTAGATCTTGACCGTGATCGAGAACCTGTTTCCGCTGAACGTGTTGATGTAATCTGTTGCTTCCCTCTCCCAATTGAAGACCTTCTATCTATTTGTTTCCATTCCAACAACGTTTGCTGGAAGTCACTCATACGTCTCTCAGGCTTTCTTTTGTCGTCCTCTGAAGCTTCACTACTGGAGGAGCTGCTGGAAGATCTACTTTTTTTTGTTCTTTTGAAAATTTTCGCGCTCCTAATGGTTTTGTTGCTATTTTATCTTGACTCTGTCTCTCTTGTGATTTCCATTTTTCTAGTGTTTCTTTGAAGCTGAACTGTCCGTTATCTTCTTCTTTTGTTGTGCTTTTCTCCCTTTTCATATTGTGTCTGTCCCACCGAGAAGTACGTTCCATATTAGGCGTATCATCTCTACTCTTTTTCGATAGGCCCAGAGATAGGTTCAGTTTTTCCTGCTTTGCGAGCGGTAGTGTCCTTGCAGGCAAGGATTTCGCTCTCACTGGTCTCCCTTCGAATCTTTCTAATAATGCAGCCACTTTTCCTTTCTGAATCCCTTTCAGATGTGGCGAGGGCGACCTGGTACGTTTAGGAGCCTCCATAGGCCGTCCCTTCTCCCAGTCTTCTATGAGTTCTTCTACTATTTCCGCCGAGCCTGTGGATGTTGCTGATTTACTTCGTTGTATTTCAACCTGCCTGTGGGGTGAAATTTGTTTCTTCCCTTTTTTCGAGGCATTTCGTTGTTCGTCGTCAGAGGAGCTCTCTGACGAGCTCTCCGATGAGGAGGAAGGCATTCGTTCCCTGTTAAGGAACGAGAACTAGTGAATTTCCATTTTGATTTTGGATTGTTTTGTGCCATTCTCCACGTTGATCATATTCTATCGATTTCATTTTATGGAATTATTAGCATGAATTATTAAGGTTATTGTAACTTGCGTATTCGGTTAGTCACAAATATTTTTCAAGCTTTTAAATTATCGTATTTATCTGATGGGCCTTGTCTTGTCATCCTCTGTTTATACTAACATGATGCAATATTTTGAAATAACTATTTTCATATTTTGGAAGTACATGTTGGTAACTATGACTTCTGAGTCTTGCAAGTCTTGCATAAAAATAACACGATGAATGAGGAAAGCAACAATAAGAAATTTCAAACAAGCGGAGGACACAAGGGCAGAGGAGACCCCTCGGTGTTTTATCCTAGGCTCGGTCTGCTCGGGTCTCGCGGGGTCTCCGGAGCCCGAGTGCAGCGCTCACTGACTCCCAGAGTTCCTGGGATTGCACCTAGCTGCTGCTTTCGGTGAATATTTGCCTGATGCAAAGCGAGAAGCACTTCTCTCTCGCTTTTCCCCTACTCCAAGTCTAAACAGTAACAGAGATGAGAAGGCAGGAACAGGACGAAGCCAGACAACCACGGCGTTCATTATGGCAAGTCCATCTGCAGAGTAAGATCGTGGAGCCTTCCTTCCTCGGCAGTGTAGCGAGACAGACTGAAAGGAGGATGCTATAGGAAGGCTCCACGCTCGCGCGTATTGGCGGGCGACATCCAACATTCGCGAGATCGTCATGCTGGCGTAGCGGCCCGTTGTTTCATCCAAGAGAAGCGCTGCGTCCGCACTCGACTGAGTCTCAGACGCCAATAAGGTCTAAAAGTATTGATAATTCTTACTTGCAGCATCGTGAGAAATGTAACCCGAGGTCTCGTGGCAAGTGCAGTGAAATGACGCAAAAATCGATTTGAATAAATGTTAATTTTACGAAATTGAGCTGGAAAAGCCGGATTTCGAGGATTTGGACGTAGGAGAAATTTTAGAAATAGAGAATAAATTTCGTAATTTTGGGGGATATTTAACGAAAAGCCCCATTTTCAGATGAACTTGACAATTAGTTTCAATCCATGGATGTTCTCAGACCCTGAATGATTTCTCTTATTCAAGTTTTCTCTAATTATCTTTTCATTCAGAAGCTCCGAAAGATGATCCGCAAAATGACTCGGTGATTTATGGCAAATTCCCTTACAGGCAGAATATTAGGAAGATTCTTCCTTAATAGCAAAGTGTGCTCGTTCGTACTGTACACTTCATTTTCGGTCTTCGTTTTTGCATGAGAATGATATAAGCATACCTTGCATAAATAGTCCGACGATTGCTGGAGGTGCCCAGGGATTTTACAGGCATTACTTACCCGTAATATGGAATCAGAATTTTCGCTATAACCACGTGAGCAAGCATGAGCGTATTTCAGCAGCTGTGAGTTCGACAAACCTCCCCCCCTCCCCCCGAAATCCAAATGAAAATTGGGGAAACGGCGCAACCAAACCCGATTTACTTCTGTTCATTTGCAAGGTTTTCCGCCAAAGCTCAATTTTTAACGCTACCTACAAGGAGCCGGCGCGGGAACGAACTCGGAAGGTGTTCCGCAATTTCCCCCGTCGTGCCGTCGCCTTGGCATCATCCTCATCCTCGTGTATGAACCCAGGAATTTCCAGGTACTCACGACCGGTGAGCACCAGCTCTCAGGGCACGCGTTTGGCCGGCTCTCAGAGGAGGTTGTCCGGCAAGAACGCGGACGCAGACCCGGGGACAGCTGGAACCGGCTTCCTCGGTCGCTTCCCCGTCTCCCGTGAGTCAGTCGGTTATCGCCCCGAGTATTAATGACGGAAATGAAATAAATAAAATAGTCGCGCCATGGTGCCTTTCCGTTTTATCTCAGTTGCAGTCGACATCGACGATTGTGCAACGTCTCCAGTACGTATGTACACGGATGAAGCAGCCAGACATTGCTCTAGTATTTTCGTCCCCCCCTGAATCATTTCCGTATCTAATCTCTGAGCGAAGAACGCAGGAATTTCGTGATCTCAACAGTGATCCTTCCGGCCCGACCCTCCAGGAAACAGCAAGAGAACCATTCCGCGATTGCGAGCCGGCCAAAGATCGCAATCGACATTTCACGACCGAGAGAGCTGCGATCGGCTTGAGGATCGTGCCTCGATAGACGACAACTCGCACGGCGAAATGCACTGATAAAACACGTAACAAATTACGCGTTTTACAGGGAAAGCTTTTCTGTCTGAAATTGCCTTCATCCCGGCAATCACGACTCTCCCTTTTTTTTAGCGAGCTTTCTTTCTTTATTTCTCTCTTTTAATCATTTTTCTAACCGCCGTGGGAATGCAGGGGAGACTGGCGTGAAGCGGAATACCCTGTCTATTTGCTCAGTTTGTCCCTCCATCTATCGGTGATTGGTTGAATTTCTGAAATCATCATCCGCGTGACGTTCTGATGGAAGATGGAAGCCCAAACCAACAAGTAAACAAGGTTGACCGCCTTACCACATTCTCATCGAATGCAGGGTGGGTAAAAAAAAAAAAAAAAAAAAAAAAGATCTGCAAGACCTCACAATGCAATTTCTCGAGAGTTGGCTGAGAACGTGATCGCGTCTCTCTTGAGAAAATATATTCGGCTTTTCTCTGGCGCCAACATATTCGAGATCCGTGCCATGGTTTTCATGCCTTGACATGGTGTTCATGGGTTTCACAGCTTTTAGCGACGGTTTCAAGTTCTAGATTTCAGACCGAATTTTTCCCGCCTTTCCCACCTCTCGAGAGACTGTGATGATCTACTTTTTTTTCTTTCCCCACCCTGTATTCCTTAGAAGACGGTTCGTGCTGGAAAAGAAGAAAGGCTAATAGATCTCCCCGGAGTAATTGCTGCTGCCATCTCTGGGCACAATTTATCGACAGCTCGTTAGACGGACGGGTTTGCTTCTCCTTGGCACGGTAGGCCCTCGACTCGACGGCTCAGTTAGCCGTCGTAAAAAAAAAAATAAATAAATAGATAAATAAATAGCAGTAGTAAAATTTAAATTTAAAAAAATCGCAGCAGGTCAAATCGTTTCTGTCAGTGTTTCAGCGGAGGCTATCGTCAACGTTTGTGGGGACAACTGCAATTCGCCAAAGTCTCAGAGCATGTTACAAATGCGATAATTTCGACATATATTTGATTTTGAAAGCATACCATCCATGAACGAATTTGCAATAAATAAATTTGGTGACTATTCTTTTCCTCCTCCCCTTCTTCCATCACATCATTTCGCCTGGACAATCTCTGACAACGCACTCGATGGAGGCTCGATACGGGACAGGGCCTTGACGGGAGTTTTTTTTTTCCGAGAGGAAAGAAGCAATCCAGCTAGGAGTAGTTCTATGACAGCGCTGATGCCGTCAGTCAGCAATATTGACTTCCGGTTTACGGCGAAAAATTCCTCAGACCCCCATCAGCTCTCGTCAAGTAGGCACTTGAAGATATGCTTATCGAACTGCCATGAAGAGAAGACATTTTACAGCTGATATGAACTCAGTGCACAGGAATACACAAGCAACTAAAAGAAAAGGTATGCGGCAATGAAGCCCCCGAATCCCTTTCCCAGATTCCCTGACGATTTCCTTCCCTGACGTTGTTTGCTGACAAGTTTGTAAATTTTCGCACCCATGTAAATGCAGCATTTCGGAATAGACAACATGTTTTAATCCGGAAGGTATCTCCGAATGAAGCCGTCGTCGCAGCCATTCGGAGATATTTTGCGTGCAGTCAGACTACAAGCAAACCCAGCCCCATAGGACGGCAACAACAAAAACAAGCAAACAAATAAGAAAGTTACTGAACGTACTTGAAGCTGAGCAGCGATGTCCACAGTGCGAGTCGCGTTCACGTGAACAAGTGGAAGGTAAAGAGACGGCGGGCGGGGGAAGTCGGAGCGCTATCTCGCGAGCAGTGCGCAAAAGCCCATTTTATCGGACGTGGGTGGGATTGTCAATGTTTACAACCCTCTGTGACACTTCCATTCTGCCTTGTTGCCTCGGCAGCAGGAAGTTCAAAGCGAACGTGAATGGGCGAGGAATTCCCTTCCTTCGAGATATGGACGACATTCTCGCACGTGTAAATCGCGCGTAGGACTCGCTTCCGGGCCTATGACCCAATCCAGCGTTGAAGTGGCTGCGGAGGAAACCGCGTGAGTCAAGCAGAGAGCCCTCGTCGCATTGCGATCTTCCGATGCACCCCGAAGGTTGTATTTAAAGAGAAGCTTCAAGCGAAAGAAGCGGCTGAGGTACGATTCAAGTCCGAACGGTTGTTCGCGGCTTACGAGGTCCTTCTACATGTGCAATTGTCAATCAGAATCGAAGTCACACCTGCAGGAGTGAGACAGATATTAGACCAATGCCAACTGCGATTAAGGCTACCCTTCACCCTTCATGTCGTCTGCTTTCTTGCACGCCAGAGTTATCATCTCGCTATCGTGCGACTGGTGGAAGGTCGATGTAATTAACAAAGGCCGGATTACTTATTAACAAGTTGATTGTCAGCTGTTCTAGGAAGTCGGTGTGGTTGGAAGGGCTCAGATTATATAAAGGCCTATTCCCGAAAGAGCTGCCGATATACCCCCCCCCCCCGGATCGGTCTAAGTACACCAATAGTATGGCACTTCGAACATGTCAAACAAGATGAAGTGTTACAAAAGAAATAAAAAATATTTTCCTATTCGTTTAGTTCGCCAACTGGGGGATTAATCCTCAGTGCTACATAAGGGTATGGGGATGGAAGGGTGCAAAAAAAAGGGAGATATGAACGGTGACGAGGGGTCTTACCTTGTACTCGGTGCCAAACCATCTGCGCCAGGCTGACCATAACATACAGAACATTTCCAGTGTAAAAATCTGCATTCTTTCCAGCAACCCTATCAGTCCCTCCAAGACCCATGCTTGAGGGAGAGGGGGTACAATAACCACAGCACAGAAATTCTTGAGTTGGTCTCTCGTCTTCCAGCACGCCCTCCCCCTATCCTGCCGTCACACTCCTACCATTAGAGTCAGTTCATGGACATTAGTACTACAGGACATTAGAAAGTTGCCCCCCCCCCCCCAATACCTTCCAGAAGTCGGCATCCATGGCTGATATCCAATTTCATATCCATAGGCTGTAGTTACAAACACTTGCAACTAAGTGGTACTAAGTGTGATGCAATGGATCTGGGTATCAACTGGCTCATGAGGGGGAGGGGACAGAGGGAGAAAATATACTAAAGTGATTGGTGATCAGTGGATAAGTGGATCAAGCTAGCTCTTGACATATGCTTCCAAAGTAGCCAACAACAAATGGGCCATGCGTGGCAGCCAGATTTTGGTCAAATTTACCCCTATTTATAAATGCATTGTCAAGGCCAGATAAGGCTGCATGATTTCGGGGATGCAAGGAATTAGAAATATCACAAGAGCCAAATTTCAGTCATATTAATAAGCATAGTAAAGCCCAACACTTGGACCAAATTTGTCTCAATTTTAACTGCATTGTCAGGACAATGTAAAGCTGCTACTCAAGCAACATTTCAACATCAAAGATATATCAAATGAATGTCAAGTTTTATCCAAATAAAATAGAAGTTAAGTCATCAATTTCCACAATGAGCAAGAAAAGATCACATTTGGCTGCAAAAACACTGATATTAAAATTCACATAATTCTAACAAAAAATTGACAAATATTGACAAATACTAAATATGAAATTCCCATTCACTTAAAACTATTTGAGGTATTAAGACTTTAGAGAAATAATAACTGTATGGTATCTTCTGGCACAAGCTTATCCCATTTCACACATGATGTAATACCGCTTTCAAGCACACTGAAAGGTAAAATTTCCAGGACAGTTTATTATTATTAGTATTTCTCAATCAAGGCAGTCACACATCATCACAGCATTTTCTTACACCCATTATAACCATTGTCATGTATTGTTTTTCCATATTACAGTATATCAAGTTTATACCATCATGGATGTCAATTCATTTGTAAGTCAATTTCACTTCTGTAGAGTCAACTTCTTCTAAAAGGGCAGAAGGGATAGATGGAAATTCACCCAGGTTTCCCAGGGGAACACTTCTCCACTCTTGCTTTACTTTTTCCACAAAGGGGAGTTTTCCCCCTCTCCTGACATGGAGATGGTAATTCTCTCACCCTGTGTTAATAAATCCCATGTCAATCAAGAATTCACCTTGTCCTCAGAGCTTGTAGTTTTTCTCTCACCCTGCAGAGACAAAACTTCACAATTAGAAAATATGCAAAAAAATTCATTGAAATCACTGTCCAATAAAACTGAAAAAAGATTACAACAGCTGAATATTGAAATTGGAGACTTGGTTCCCATTTCTATCACATTGTTAATGATGCTGTGACACCTTGTAAATATACCTCCCCTTTTCTCCTCTTCATCTGTTTTCTAAATAGCATCCTTGTTATTTGTGATCTTGAATCTAACTTCCCTTCTCATCCCTCCACATTGACTCTTTGCAGGGAATACTCTGCACAGTCACAGCAATATACAACAAATATTCCACATTCCATTCTATGGAGATGGAAAAATGGGCAAATTACAGGATAAGTTTTATCTTGAGCAACAAGTATCATTTATTGACAGGATCTCATGCACAGAGTCAGAATTTGCATGGGCCTCAGTGATTAAGGAAATTTGAAAGCTAGCTGAGCTCCTGGAAAACAACAATGTTTAAAAAATCTCTAAGATTCAACCAACATCAGACATGCAAGTACTTGCTGCATGTGGTCCACAATTGTCAAAGAAGCAGACTAAATAGAACCTTTAAAAAATTTTAAAATCAACGAGTTGGTATACCAATATATACTCTCTTCAGATGTTTTCATGCCATTTCATAAGGATGCTGGCTAGGGATGAAAAATGGTCATTCAGGCAGCACTAACCCAAGAGATAGTCCATTCCATCAGATCTATCTTTTCTTCCTCAGTTCCAGAAAAGTTCAATTCCAATAGGACCTCCTTTCATAAAAAAGCATTTGCAATTCAATTTTCTTCCTGTCGGTCTGGGGGTGTCTCTATTCTCTCGTCTCTCTGGAGTCTCCATGAAAAAGCCCATGATGGTTGACAATACTATGGAAGAGATCAGGGTCAAGATTATTGTTGACACACTGTATCTGCTCAACAATAACAACCTCCCAAGTTACTTTAATGTATTTTCAGTTTGATGAATCCCAAAAAAGCAGATGCCAAACCAAGTTAAATTTTTCAAGCTCAAGCAGAGTCAAATGAGAAAAGTCTTAGCCATTTGTCAGAATATCAACATACTCTTATGTAAAAAGTTGTAATGAGTAAAGCCAAGAGTACTGGTAAACAAATGTCTGGAAGTAGTGTGGCTATCTGCACCATGATGCTAACAGAAGAGTAAAGAACTCGGTCTATCTCTGCAGATTTACATCCATCCAGGTCCTTAAAACACTAATGAATTCAAAGGATGGCCTATGATCAATGAGAGAAAACAGCAACAATGAATGAAGCTTGTGTGAAGGTTCAAACTCCTCAAGAAAGGTATCCAAAGGGATATCTTGCCAGAAAAGTGCATCATAGGTAGGCCACAACAAGGTAGGCATCTAGTTTCAGTCTTTATAATCTCCATGAATAGCATTAAAAACCCTAACATTTTGCAAATAAAAGATATACTAGGTTGCCAAGCAAATAGGCCTATGCATTACAGTCCCAAATAACCTAGAAGCAACCAGCTCCACATAACATAAACTCACTTTTATTCACTTTTCTATAGCTTTAGAAGTTATGTCTTTTATTCAAATGGGCTTGATCAGTACTCTTCCCTTCCAGGAAATGTATTTCTTCTGAAACTATCTATGGCCTAAGCTTATATGCACTATAGCATTAACAATGTCCACATATTGCAGTGGCAGCTTCTTGGGAGTGGGAAGACATGCCACATTTTAGGCAATACCCACTAAATACATAATTGAAAAGGATAGCCCTAAGAAAAACTGAATTCATAATCACTTGATATAAGCAGAACCCAGACAACCAGGATTGATTAGGCAACTCAAAATATGCGCAAGGGATTCACAAGAGACGGAAAGAACCTCTATGCCGACCTGCAACACTGTTAGTCCTCGGACAGGTCGCCGCAGACGGGGGCGAAAAACGGAGGATGGAAGCCCGGAACACAACGTCATTCCCTCCAACACGAGGGAATATCAAGGCAACTGGTCAGTCTCCTCCTCGTGCTCTGCGCCAGGAGCCACGCGGTCGGCGCTCTCCTGCTCGAAGTTGATGTGATCAGCTGTAGATGGCACTGAGGCTCCACTGAGTCACGATTTTCACGGTATGGTTGTTCCTGTGTGGGTGAAAAGAAATTATTTAGTAAACACCGCCATTTATAAGAGATATGTTCAACGTTGACAGTCTTAATGAGCCGTGGAAACATGCATCAATTCGATGCTGCCGAATCACTCAATTATCTCCACATATTCATTTCATTTCATTTTGTTCATTGAAATTTGATTAATATTAGTGACGTGGTTTACTTACAAGTGATTTCCTGTCTTTCTATCATCCCAACTGAACACGATTCCACCCCGGTATATTTGTACAACTGGCTTCCAAGGAAAGAGGCTCACACGAGGCCGCCAGACTCTTACGTCATTTCCCATCGACGGCCGAAGCCCGGACGCCAATGCCTGAGGCAGAACGCGCTTCATCAGAGTCTTTACTGGCGCAAAGCGATCTGGCCGCTTTCTTGGTTCGCTCTCGATCGATGACGCTGAGCTGAATGATGCTCGTTCCTCCCAAGTCTGGAAAATTAACTTTTCCGTGACGTGCAACAGCAGCTTTTGGTCGTTACATAGTCATTATCTGCCCGTGGCATCAATGCCATTCTGCAAATATCATATGAGTTCTCGAGGATTCTCCTCCCATATTCCGGGGGGGAAGAGGGGGAAGAGGGGGAAGATGGAGAGGGGGGGGAGGGTGAACCACACTCGATAGCAGTCCGCGGAGGCTTCTGGCAGCTCCCTGTCACTTCCAGTCTCAGATAACGCTTTTATGGGCACACAGTTCCAGGGAAACCTTAAGGACACCGCCTTGACGCAGTATCTTACCTCCAGATAATTTTTTCTGGGATCAGCTGCAAAAACAATGCCAGGGACGATATCTTTTTCGAAGTCCTTCAAACGTTAACACGACGGCATCCACTTCACGAGGGAAACGTTTCACATGATCGCTCGCGAAAGTAAAGTAAAAGCTGCACTAAAAAAAAAAAAAAAAAAAAAACAAGAG
>CAJPEV010006313.1:0-10672 GCA_905338385.1 Darwinula stevensoni
ATGCCCGAACGAAAAAGGACCAATGGTAAGCAACGGTTGCCCTGATTCTGATGGTGACGGCATTTCCGATAACGAGGATAAATGCCCTTCTGTTCCGGGTGTTGCAGCTAATAATGGCTGTCCTGCAACAGACTTAGCGCCTGAGGTAAAAACCGAGGTACAGAACAAATTAAACTTCGCGGCTAAAAACATTGAGTTTGAAACTGGAAGCGACAGAATCAGAACAACATCGTTCAAAGATTTGGATAATGTTGTGGCGATTATGAATCAGTATAAAGATTTAAAAGTGAACATTGACGGACATACGGATAACGTGGGAAAAGAATCAGCAAATGTTGATTTATCGATGCGCAGAGCTATTGCTGTAAACGACTATTTAGTAAAAAAAGGAATCGGACCAAACAGATTAGCCGCTTCAGGTTATGGCCCAAGTAAACCAATAGCGACCAACAACACAGCTGAGGGAAGACAAAAAAACAGACGAGTAGAATTGAATATTAAGTAGACATGATCATTTATTTACATTCTTTGAAAAGCCATCGAAATTCGGTGGCTTTTCTGTTTTTGGTACATAAGTTGCTAAGTAATGTGAAAACTAAAAAATGGAAACAACACAAATTGAATCTTTGATTCATAATTACACAACAAATCTACTTAACTTCATTCCAAGTTTGGTGGGTGCTATTGTTGTGCTCATCGCTGGACTTTGGTTGATTAAGCAATTAGAAAAAGGAATTACGAAATACTTCGAACGCAAAGATTTTGATGTATCGCTTGAAACCTTTCTTAGAAGCTTAACCACAACCGGATTAAAACTGTTCCTCATTGTTTCTGTCGCAGGAATGGTAGGCTTCCCCACTTCATCATTATTTGCCATTTTGGGAGCTGCAGGATTAGCCGTTGGTTTGGCGTTGCAAGGCTCGCTTTCTAACTTCGCAGGTGGAGTACTTGTATTGATTTTCAAACCTTACAAAGTGGGTGATTTAGTTACGCTAATGGATAAATTTGGTGAAGTGCGCGAAATTCAAATCTTCAACACCATTATTGTTACACCTGATAACAAAACGGTGATTCTACCGAATGGTGCTGTATCTAACGGAGTAATTGTTAACCACAGTAAACAAGGTCGATTGTTAGTAGACTTAAGAGTGAAAGTAGATTTTGGAGCAGACGTAGACAAAGTGAAACGCGTTATTTTAGATACGTTAAATGCAGATCCTAAAGTATTGAAAGACCCGGCAGCAACCGTTAATGTATTCGACTATGCAGAAGGTGCTGTTGTGTTGTGTGTTCGTCCGCAAGCCACTGTAGCCAATTATTGGGATGTATATTTCAATTCTTTAGAAAACATTCAAAAAGCCTTAAACGCAAATGGTATTGAAGGACCACGCGTGGTTAGACATATTTTAGACAAATAATAGCCTAAGCTAAATCAATAAAAAGAGCTGCCTCTGGGTAGCTCTTTTTGTTTGAACGACATCTTAAAGCCACGTTTACCATTTGACAAAAACCAGTTGACAAAAATATAATCAATACAAGTATCTTAAATTAATATCTATAAAAAATGTTGGTGCTTTATAACAATATGTTCAACTTCGTTAAAGTTAATCACCCTAAACCCTAATTAACTGAATATGGAAAACCTTACTCACCAGTTGTCTAGTTTTAAAGGCAGTTATTCACTTTACTTTTTCTTCGCTTATTGATCTGAGAGTGTACCCAATTGGAGTTTATCTAATAAAAATCCAAATTGCTGACACCATTTATAACGCTAAAATTATAAAACAATGAAAAAAATAGTTTTTGTAACTTGTATATTTTCTCTACTTTTCTCTGCCTGTAAGAAGGATATCGCATTTTGTGGTGCAAAAGACCCCTTGAACGATATTGGGTGGTTAAAAAATATCGTAAACACAAACCCAAAAAACGTCTATATCTATAAAATGTCGTATAATGCAACTGAGGGATTTTATATACTAGATAACACCCCTAGCACAGGTTCTGCATTGTTTAATTCCTGCGATAACACAAACATATATAGAACAACGAATGGTGTTGTGTTTTTTAGCAACTTTCCTCAAGACTTCAATCTCAATTTTAAGTATAAAGAAAGAATTTATCCTAGATGAGAACTGTTTTGATAGCTATAAGTTTCATGCTCATGCTGATTCCAGCTTGTAAAAAGAACGAGTATCAATCTCCTTCCTTTACAAGAGATGATTTCCCACTCACAAAAGGTAGTTATTGGAATTATGAGTATCAGGACTATACTGCAAATAAAATTACTGATACTTTTCAGTTGCGCATTGTGGATGTTAAACAAATAAATACCGATACAACTGAAATTTTTCTCGCTCTATATAACGATTCTTATAGAAATGATTCAGCTATTGGCTATCTAACCAATTCCGGCTACACTTTTAAGAGCACGAATACTCAATATTCTTACATGGGAGATTACCATATTAATTTCCCTTTTAAAACAGGCGATAGTTGGGAATCTTCATCTGATACTGATATAGTAAAAGTTCGATCCTATTCCGAAAAATATTTAGATGGTAATTATACTTACAATAAAGTATTTTCCATTTTAGGTTATTTTGAACATGGCTTAAATATCAATGCAAATGAGATTATAATTTCGAAAGGTGTAGGGGTTGTATATAAAGCAATACATCAAGAAAATGGAGATTACAACAATGATAGAAAACAATCGTATAAATTGATAAACTACCACATTCAATAACAAATTAAGCTGTTAGAACCAGTTTGTTTTTAACATCAAATTTCAACAACACAATTACAAGAGTCAAAAAGAGTAGTACAAAAGCTACTCTTTTTTGTTTTACTTATTCTATTTTTCCGTTTCCAAAATCTATTCCTAATTTCGAACCATGTTACATTACAAAGCCGACATTCGAACGCTGGTTGCAGTAGCCCTCTATTTTGTTGCGGCCATCACGCCATGGGTCTATTGGAACACGCTCACCACTTGGCAAATTGTGCCATTGGTATTAGTGAATTGTTATTTGTCGTTTACCTGTGCGGTAATCATTCACAATACCATTCACAAACCCATTTTCAAAGCAAGATTCCTCAATAGAATTATGCAAATTGTATTGGGGTTCACCTACGGGCATTCAACAAGCGCATATGTTCCAGGGCATAATTTCAGCCATCATAAATATACCCAACTACCAAAGGACGCGATTCGCACCACCAAATTGCGCTATAAGCTTAATATCTTAAACCAACTCCTTTTCTTTCCTACCCTTTCGGGCGATATTTTAAAAGGCGAACTTCGTTTTGCGAACAAAATGCGAAAAGATAATCCGGCTTGGTTTCACCAATATTTACTTGAAATAGTTTTGGTACTGGGGGTAAAAATTATTTGCCTTATCATCAACTGGAAATGTGCTTTGCTGTTCATGGTTGTTCCGCATTACTTTGCAGCTTGGGGCATTGTGGGCACCAACTATTTTCAGCACGATGGATGTGATGAAAAACATCCATACAATCATACACGTAATTTCACCAGTCCGTTTTTGAATTTTTTCCTTTTTAACAACGGCTTCCACACCGCTCACCACGATCGACCATCGCTGCATTGGTCGTTGCTGCCGGCTTATCATGAAAAAGAAGTAAAGCCATTTATTCACCCCAATTTGAACCGCGAATCATTATTCCCTTATCTATGGGAAACGCACATTTACCCAGGCAAACGGTTAGATTACTTGGGCAATCCCATTCTGTTACCTCCTGTGGATGCCGAAGAAGATTGGGTATCGGACATCAAACATAAAGAACATGAGGCCGATATGGCTGGAGTTGTATAGAATAACAAAACCAACCTTGTAGCGCTTTTTTCTGTCTGTATTAGTACAAGTTTCTTGTAGTTTATTAACTTAGACGTCATTTGAAAAAGACACACTCCATATTCTTAGCACTGCTGCTCTTTGCCACACAACTATTTGCGCAAGATGACATTATGCTTTTTGCCGAAAATAAAGGGCAATGGAATAGCAACATCAAATATTGTGCAGACTTGAACATGGGGAAAGTGTATCTCGAAAGCAATAAAATAGATTTCCTGATTCACGACTTCGACCATTTTAAACATGCCCATGATGTGCATGACAAGCAAGATAAAGCGAATTGCCATTTTTTTAAGATTGCTTTTACAGGAGCAAACGCCACCAGTATTGTTGCAGAGAACAAAGTTGCACCCTATCGTAATTATTTCATTGGCAACGACCCAAAACATTGGGCTTCGAATGTAGGGCTGTTTCAAAAATCAACTTTCAAACAATTATACCCGGGCATTGATTTAGAAGTTACTGGGGATGGAAGAGGGATGAAATATGAATTTCAAGTAAAAGCGGGAGCAGACCCTTCGCAAATTCGCCAAACCTATGAAGGCATCGAAAAAATAAGCATCGAAAAAAACGAAGTACATTATCATACTGCTGTTACAGAAATCATTGAAAAAGAGTTACAAGCCTATCAAATCATTAACGGCTCGAAACTATTGGTGAAATGCAGATTCAAAAAAGTAGGCGCAAATGTGGTGGCTTACGAATTTCCAAATGGATATAATACTCAATATGACTTGGTGATTGACCCTACCATTATTTTTGGAACATACACTGGATCTACTGCAGATAACTGGGGCTATACAGCTACATACGACAACACTGGTTGCATGTATATAGGAGGATATGTAAATGCAACACCCCCGCAAGGCAGTATCACCAATCCTGCTTATCCAACATCTCCCGGAGCGTTTCAAGCCACATTTGGTGGAGGAACAGGAGGTAATGCGGGAGGTGGTAATGGCATCGAATTTGCTTGCGATATGGGTATTACTAAGTTTTCAGCCGATGGGAAAACACTACTCTACTCCACATACATTGGCGGTAACGATAATGAAACACCTCACTCTTTAGTAGTAGATGCACTTGACAATTTGATCATTTACGGAGTAGCCTATTCTTCAAACTATCCCGTTTCATCAAACGCTTATGATAAAACGTGGAATGGGGATGCCGATATTGTTGTAACCAAGTTAAACAGCGTAGGAACAGCGCTTATTGGCTCAACATTCGTTGGCGGTTCATTTAGAGACGGCATTAACTTCGACCCTACCGAATTCGGATTTGGTAATTTAAAATTCAATTATGGTGATCAAAATCGAGGTGAAGTAAACATTGATGGTGCAAATAATATTTATGTGGCAAGTTGCACAAACTCCACTAACTTTCCGGTAACGACTTCTGCCTACCAAGCTACAAATGGTGGAGCCCAAGATGGTTGTGTTCAGCGACGCAGGCACAAGTTTCCCATCTAAAGGAGTAAATGGATGGGAGTGCCGTGGAAAGTTCATGTGTGCCGCAAATAAAAAAGATTAGGAAACACTGGTCTAGGGTAATGGAACCGACAAACTACAGGAGCTTATCCTGTGCAAAGTGCATTATACTCGAACCCGAATAGCGGCCAATTTATATCGAAATTCAAAGGATCGCTTGACAGTGTTTTTTACTCCACAACATTTGGAAACGGGAATGGCCGGCCAAATATTTCACCAACTGCATTTTTGGTAGATACATGTAAGAATATTTATGTTACAGGCTGGGGTGCTCTTTCTGGAACCTTTGGAAATTTCAGCACTGTTATGACAGGCTTACCACTCACAAATGACGCCCAACAAAAAACCACTGACGGTACCGATTTCTACAATATTGTTTTAGCAAAAGATGCGTCTAGTTTACTTTATGCATCGTACTTTGGCGGAAATGGCACGATAGAACACGTAGATGGCGGAACCAATCGATTTGATTCTAGAGGTGTAATTTATGAAGCTATTTGCGCAGGTTGCGGAGGAAATTCACTAACCCCTTCCACACCCGGAGTATGGTCGCCAACCAATCAGAGTTTCAATTGCAATCTTTTTGGTTTAAAAATGGAATTTAACTTAGGTAGAACAGAAGTTAAAGTAAAAGCTTATCCAAGAGCAACAGGCTGTGTTCCACTAACAGTGCAATTCAATAGTGTACTTTACAATGTAACCAATATCGAATGGAATTTTGGCGATGGTACACCCGGCTCAACTGCGGCTAATCCAATTCATACCTACACTGATACTGGTCACTATCAAGTAATGCTGATTGGAACAGACCCTAATTCGTGTAATGTTCGCGATACAGCGTACACAGAAGTTTGGGTGCGTGACGATAGTTTGATTGCCGATTTTCTTCCGTTTGCTAATGTTGATTGCTACAATAAAAATCTAGACATCTCGAGCTTCAGTTATGCTACAACCAACTACAGTTGGGACTTTGGAGATGGCACACAAGCTTCCACTTCATCGGTAAACCATAACTATTTAAATGCCGGATCCTATAACGTTTCCCTCGTTCTAAGCGATACTTCGAAGTGTAACTTGAAAGATACATTTAACACTCGCATTGTAATTCCGCCAATTGTAGATTTGAAGATAGTTCCTAACGATACCTTGGGTTGTATTCCACTTGTTGTGCAGTTTAACAACTTAACAAGTTACACTGCAGGTGAATATAAATGGTATTTTGGGGATGGAGATAGTTCTTCATTGGCTCAACCAACGCATATATTCACTACAAAAGGTACTTACCCTGTTGTAGTATATTGGAACGACACCAACACTTGTAACAAGCTCGACACTGCCCTATTTAGTGTTGTTACCATCGATTCCTCAGCCGATGCTTCGTTTATTTTACAACGCCAATTTTATGGTTGCGACTCTGTAAAAATCACCGTTTATTCTTCCTATGTAGGCGAAGACAATGAATTCTGGGACTTTGGCGATGGCTTTACAACTACCGCCAATCCTGCCACACACACCTATATTGCTCCAGCTTTTGACACCTTACGCCATTTCCTTTACGATGTGAAAATGATTTGTAAACCTGTAGATACCGATTATGTTATCATCAGTTTAAGTCCGCTTGCTACAGATTATTCCATTCCCGACACGCTGGGCTGCATGCCTTTCACGGCAGAATTTACAGGCGTTTCCGACTTACCTACTACTAAGTATTTTTGGTTCTTTGGGGATGGTGATTCGAGCAGCGGAGGACATGTTCAGCATACTTATCCGCAGAAAGGAACATATACCGTTCTTCAAGTAGCCATTGATTCCAACTCTTGCGTTAACATTGATTCAAATTATGCGACCATTGTTGTTATTGACGATTCAGTAAACGCTATTTTTTCAGTAAACACGCTGAATGCCTGCGACTCAGACCTGCACATTCAAATCGTAGATCAAAGCATTAATGCCGTAAGTTATTACTGGCAATTTGGCGATGGAGATACTTCGCACCTGCCAAACCCTGATCATCACTATTACTTGCCGGGCACTTACCCAATTACATTAATTGTCACTGATACTTCGCGATGTCATCCTATTGATTCAATTACGCAATATGTAACGCTGAAACCTAACGCTGTAGCCCAATTTGAGTTGATGAATGTTTGCGATGGATATCCTGTTGTATTCTCGAATGGATCTATTGTAAATCCTACATCGTTCTGGGACTTTGGCGATGGACAGACATCTGTTCTGAAGAATCCTACACACACCTATACTACTTCCGGTGATTATAATGTAACACTGTTTATCAAAGATACATCCAGTTGCAATGTGTATGATACAATCCAAAAAACAGTAACCGTGTATGCCACTCCAATTGCAAAATTCTATTTGGAAAAGGATACGTATAAGTTTGAAACCCCTGTACTGTTCACCAATCAGAGCACAAATGCCGATCAATTTCATTGGACATTTGGCGATGGCGATACTTCTTCTGAATTTTCACCAACACATTATTACGACCATACCTTTGGTTGGCACCAAGCCTGTTTACAAGCCTATTATGAAGGCGCTCCTTGTCAAGATACGGTTTGTGATAGCCTTTATATTTTATTCACTCCGCTGATTGGAGTACCGAATGCATTCACACCAAACGGTGATGGCATTAACGATTTTGTGCGTGTGGAAGGCAAGGGAATCATTGAATTGGAATTTAGAATTTTTAATCGCTGGGGGTTAGAAGTGTATTACGGTACAGACCCTAAGAAAGGCTGGGATGGAACCTTCAAAGGCGTTCCACAAGAAATGGAAGTATACACCTACTTAGTGATTGCTCGATTTATTAATAAAGAACCGGTGCAGCTGAAAGGGAATATTACTTTGCTGCGATAAAGCTAATATGATGATTTGATAATTTGGTAATTAGATAATGTCCAAAAAAGAAAATAATACAATACACTATAAAGCAGGAATAAACAATAATATTCCGAGCTGGTTTAACTGTATATACACATCATGCAATAAGAAAAAAAAAGCAATACCCTTCATTGTAGTTCTCTCGCTTAATCTACTATTACAAATCCCTGAAACTGCGCATTCGCAAGACATTCACTTTACGCAATTTTTCACCAATCCCCTTATTTTATCACCTGCATCTACCGGAAATTTTCAGGGCAATATTCGAGGTGGTGTGAATTACAAATATCAATGGCCTTGGGCTACCGACCAACAAGTATTCAACTACCATACTCAAAATGCCTATGCTGATATTTCTTTCCTCCAAGATCGTGTAAAGCGAGGATGGATGGGATTAGGCGTTAACTTTTTAAATGATGAAGCCGGTGATGGACGCTTGCGCTATATGCGTTTTGGAGGCTCTGTGGCTTGGCATCAATCGTTCGAACGCGAAAATCGTTACATTTTATCGCTAGGATTTCAAGCCAATTATTTTTCTAAAACAGCCGATTTTGAAAAATATTATTACAACAATCAATGGGTGGAAGATGAAGGCTTTGATCGATCCCTCAATAATTTTGAAAACCCGAATCAAACCCGAATTACCGGATTCGACATGGGTTTTGGCGTAAACTTCGATGCAAAACCAAGCGATAAAGTACGCTTAAGCAGCACCTTTGCCATGTTGCATTTGAATAAACCCAACGATCAATTCTATAATCGTTCCAATAATCAATTGGGCTATCGATTCACAGGAAGTTTAAGTGGTGATTTTGATATCAGCAGGTCTACCATTTTGAAAACGGATGTTTATTATACCTATCAGAAAAAAGCCTGGGAAACCGTGTTTGGCGCTATGGTAGGCATTAAATCCGGTGAAGCTTATCGTAAAGAAAATAATTCCATTTTTTGGATTGGAAGTTATTTCAGAATGATTGATGCCTGGTCGCCAATTGTTGGCTATTCCTACAAACAATGTCGATTGTTGATTAATTACGATGTAATAATTTCTAAACTTTCGCGTACCGGAAAATTGAATGGTGGTCTAGAAATTTCATTAGTGCTAGTGGCAGGATGGAAACACAAGCAAAATGAACAAAAATGGGCTTGTCCTAAATTCTAACTCAAAAAAAATCCCACCGCAAACGCGATGGGATTAATACTTTCTAAATATTTATTGCTTACCAGCTCAAATCGTTATCGAACTTAGGTTCGAAGATTGTTGGATTTGATTTTTTCGGTTTTGTTTTTGGTGCGCTATTCGCATCATATGTTTTTTCTTTCGGACGGTCAGAGAATGAAGTACTGTTAGTCATTGGTTTGCGCTCACGTTTTTTGAAACCTGTATCGCCTCCTTTATCACCACCGTATGATTTCTTTTCAAATGATCCTCTTCCGCCTTCAGCAGATTTACCATAAGGTTTGCGTTCGCGAGAATCGCTATCGTTTCTGCGTGGTGGGAAATCGCTACGTTCTCTGCGTTCGAAGTTTCCTCCACGTCCGCCTTCATTTCTTCCAAATCCACCTTCGCTTCTGCCGAAGCCTCCGCCACCGCTGCCATCTTTTTCTTTCGCACGTGTGATTAATGGTTTTCCTGAACCTCTTGGTTTTGCAAATGCAGCTAGCAATTGCTCGCCTTCGTTATGTGGAACTGTAATGAATGAAAACTCATCAAACAAACGAACATCGTTGATGGCTTTGCCACTCACACCTCCTTCGGTTTCTAAAAACTCAACTAAAGCTTGCGGATTCATGCCGTGATTTCTTCCTTTCGCAACAAATAAACGGATGCTGCCATGTGATCCACGTCCTCCATTCACCGACATATCAGCTACTTCAGCATAATTTGTTTCACTCAACTCGTCTTTAACTGCATATTTCAATAATGCCGCAACTAACTCAGCGTGTGTAGTACTTTCGCCCAACAACTCGTCTGCTAATTCAGCATATTCATCAGTAGCGCCTAGCTCTAACAACACTTGAATTTTCTTTTTGAATGCTTGTTTTTTCACAGCGATTACATCTTGCACTGTAGGCAAAACTTCTTTGCGGATAACGGTTTTAGCGATGCGTTGAATGATAGCAATATCGCGCATATCACCACGAGACACTAACGAAACTGCAATTCCCTTTTTACCTGCACGACCGGTTCTTCCGATACGGTGTACATACGCTTCAGGGTCTTGCGGCAATTGATAGTTCACTACGTGTGTCAAATCGTTTACGTCAATTCCACGAGCAGCCACATCGGTAGCTACTAATATTCTTAACTTTTTGGCTTTGAAACTTTTCAAAATCAATTCACGTTGCGACTGTGTCACATCTCCGTGAATCCCTTCTGTTTCGTAACCTCTGTCGTTCAAACGG
>CAJPEV010006314.1:0-10668 GCA_905338385.1 Darwinula stevensoni
GGGGGGGTGGGGGGGGGGGGGGGGGGGGGGGGGGGGGATAGGAAAAGAGAGGGTGGAGAGGAGATGAGGAGCGGGAAGACAAGCTTGTCGTTATCGATTCCTATGCGGCTGGAAAAAAAAAAGCACTGGCAATGATGAACGAGAACAGGTTTTTACAGGGTTCAGTGTTGCGATGCGTTCTTTCTATTTCTGAAGCGTTCCACGATCTCATTTTCGCGTATGTTTTATCGTGCAGCTTATAGGTTTCATTTTTAGCGTCCTTGCGGGTGAACTTTTTAATTCCCCTGGAATTCCTTGAGTGTTTTTGAAAATTCCCCATGCCTTCCAGAGTCGCTAAAGCGATTAAGCGCAAGTCCGAAGCATATCGAGAGTGTGGGACGAGCCGCAAACAGCTTAGCAGCTATGACGGGACGAAGGTACGCTGTGTATGACTTCTAAATTGCGTGCGGTTTGTGTTTCTTGATCCCGGCCAGGATTTTCTTAGACAGTCGAGTTTCTTAATTGCTTTCGCGCGGATTAATGTCACGATGATTCCATCCGAGGTGACGGTCAAAATTTTCGCCAAGGAATCGAGCACGAGCACGACGGACGTTTGAAAGTGGGCCTTCTCATCGCGGGCGAACGAGACGAGGCAGGACTCGGAGGGCTTCCCGCTCGTTTGCCGGTTGCGACGGTAATTAACCCGTCAGCCCGTCCGCCAATCGGCTCGCGCGGCCTTCAAGGACCTCTCGGTCGGCCAGGCCGTCCGTCTCGGAGGCTGCAAGAGGAGGTCCCATGGGTTTGCGTGTTTCCCTGGCATCGTGTGGGTCCATCTCGATCCCGTGGTGACTTTCGAAAATAAATCTGACCTCCAGCGGTTTTTCGTTTCGCGATCTCTCCGTGAAATTTGAAGCCACATCTCCCTAGTATGATTCGGGAGAAAATTCAACATCATAAAAAAAATCAAGCAATGATTTCATTCTGATATTTACACACGTCCTTTCCGGCGTCGAGGATGCACCATTTCCCTGCGAGAAATGACAATTTCCTGTTAATTTTGAGTCATGTAAACAACTGGTCTGCGTCACTATTGAACAGATCCCCGCCGCAGAATGGTTTCGAATTTCCCGCCTTTTTCGTGGCATTTTGAGTACAACGCCAAAATCCAAAATAATGCACCATTCCGTGAAAAAAAAATTATTTCCCCTCGCTTGAGCGGATATTGCCCTCTCTTTCGTGGTCCATTCCTAGACGACTCTTCTTCTTTTAGTGATGTAATATGGAGCATTAACGGAAAGCTTCAGACTTAAGTGAAACACTGTCGTAAACCGGCGACGGGATTATCGCGACAAATCATGCACATGCGTTCGTTGCCAGCAGTTGCCATAGCAACAATACTGTCCTTGTTGGTTGTGAGCAATTCGACACTCTTTTTATCGCCGAAATGAGGTCCTACGACGTCAGAATGGTAGGACTTGGAACTTTTGACCTCCTTGACCTTTTGACCTTGGAACCTTTGGGATTTCCCCCTGGGATTTTCGCGGGAAGATAAGCTTCATACGTATATGGACGCAGAGGAAAAAACGAGGCAAGTACCGGAGAAGTGACTTGATGCATTTCTTTGATGCCTGCAGGCCATTTGAGCCCATTCCAAATGGCATATTCATCAGCGAGGAAAGCGTGACGAATACAAAAGCTGAAGGACATGGAAAAGAACGAGAAAAACCGGAAAAAGGATCGGCAAAAGGGGAGAGGCTGCCAGGTGGTTAGAACACAAAGGAGGGCGACAGGGGTAGATCCATCGAGTACTACGCAGTCATCAAGTACTACCCAGTCACCGAGTGAGCGAATGCCGCTCGAAATGTACAACCCCGACGCTTACGTTGAGACGAACGTGCTCCAGCGAAGCGAAGTGAAGAACGCGCTGGCCATGTGGGAGCCACTCGGCTGGGATGTCAAAGGGGATGTCCTCGACCTCGGATGCGGGCCCGGTGACGTCACCGTCGACCTCCTTCGACCGAATGTTCCCAGGTGGGTTGAGACTTGGGATCGTCGGTACCTTCTTCCATTTTTTATTATTCCCAAATGTTTCGCATTCGTGGATTCGATATAGGATCATCCCTTAAAATACTGAGTTATTGTTGCTCTATTGGGTAACCTGACGAATATACTCGTCCGTAGAACGGAAAAGGTTCGGGCGGGGGTCCCAACCTTGCCGAAAAATGAGCTACGGCGAAGGTGTGCCATAGAACAACAAGTATGGCTTCCAATTGCAGCAAGCATGCCTATACCGTTCCTATGAGTGCGCCATCTCCAATAATTTCTTAGCTCAGTGGCTCTCCCATAGACCTAGTGACAGGAACACGCAGCGTGGCATGAGGCCATTAACGTCCGGGAACGCGCACAGCGGGTTGCAATGTGAGCAGCGTGAGCCCGGCAATGAAAGCCCAAATATCAGACCGAGAAATTAAGGGTGCTTTTGCCGCGTCCTGTCTTCTCGCGTGGCCAATCATGGGGCGGGGGGAGTGACGACAGCCTCCCATGACCATGTGCGCATTCATCGCCTTTAAATTCTTTCGTGCTTTTGCACGGGCTACCGACTAGTTTTTTCTTTGTAATCCCATATACCTCCATCGGGTCTCTTATTTGATCGAGAGGAACGAAAAATCCCCCTTGTTACACCTCCCTTCAATTTCCGCGATTCTGCGATCGCCTTGGGACATCGGCGCGGTTAAACTGTTTTAAAACACCATGTTGTCGTCCAAATTAAAAAAGAGCTAATTTGGCGATAAAATTGAACAGCCCATTCCATCGAACTCGCAATACTGCACCACCATCGCAAAGCAAATAAAAACTCGGGACCAACTTAGAGACGCCATTAAGGGCATCAATGATGACGGGGGGTGTTAAAAAGACGGAACGCAGTTCCATTGTCTACGCTAAAAATACCAAGAGTGAAGTTCAACTCTGAACGCATGTATTATTGACGGTGAAGGTATGGAATATACGACTTTTAGTTTCATCCAAAAATAATTTCTCATAACCTAAAGGAGAACAGAATGAAACGTACTTCGTAATTTGCATGTTCCCAGTCTTATAAGTCTTATCCTCACTCCCACAGAGCGATGTCTGCCCACCCTACTTCACTCCGCAAAGGCTCCATGAATTCGAAAATGTCAAGAATAGGGGAATACCTTGCATATAAATTTAGGTTGCAGTCGTAGTCATGGAGGCTTCGTGTTATTTATCTTGGTCGAGAAGAAAGCCCCCTTCCCCCCCACCCCTTCCCAAACCATGCGGATACTATGAGTCTGCTTACAAGGCAACTAACATCTCACTCCGCGATGAAAGCCAATCGATGGAATTTTACATTGAACTCCCCTCCCTCCTTTCCCCATTCTCCTTAAGAGAGCGGAAGATCGTGGGCGTTGACCTGGCAAAGGTCATGACAGATGGGACTACGCCAATGACAGATGGGACGAGAAGGCTCGTAAGGAGCTCAACGTGGAATTCCTTCACATTCCGGCCTTGGCCAGGCCTCTGGATGAAGACTTCGAGGGACCGAAACCTTTCCCCTGCTACTTTGCCAAGGCCTTCAGCTTCTTTGCTCTTCAATGGTCTCCCGACATCCCGTATGACTTGTTTTTATTGCTAATAACTCTTTATTAGATAAGGTTTTTTAAAATTTCATTTTCATTTAGTTTTTTTTATATAAATAATTTTCAATGAGTTTTCGATACTTTCATTAACATGTCCTCATTTCAAATTTGTTTTTAAATATCAATTTGATTCTTGGCCCCCCTTCATTCCTCGGTTATGAGATAACCTGCATTCATCGACACGACAGATTCGTGTTGAGAACGCTGGAGATAGTGCGAAAAAGCCTGGTGGAAGGAGGAGAAGCGAAGATGGTCTTTCCTGCGCATGCCCCACACTACTCTGTCTACAAGGACCTCTCTTACATGATCCAGGTTCGGTCCTTTTCGCCGCCACCCGAGCGAAGTAATTCCGCGAGGCGGGAAGGTTCGCGCCGCCGGATGCAACGAGTTCCGCGAAATTCCACGAACTGACATGCATGTTCCGCGTGTTTCGCATTGCACGGGCTTAAACGCGTCTTCTCTGACGATGCAGGGTTGGGAGAGGTTCATATGTCCGTACCACGACTCGCCGGACCCAAAGGAAGAGTTTCGAGGCCATTTGTTACAGGCGGGGTTCCAAGATCCAAACGTAGAGCTCTTTCATCTCGACTTTACCTTTCCCAGCCTTCCCTTCCTCAAAAGTAAGTTTCATCAAAACTTCAAGCAGGGAGACGACATATCGAGGGTACGTATCAGTTTCTTGTAGGAAATAGAACTTCTCCACAATCGAGGTAGCTTTTTTTTCCTGCAAAAAGGGACTTTGTTAATACATATCAGATCACCATTTCAACGGAAACAATGAATTTCCCTAAGAAGTGGAATGACTCGAAAACTTGGAGAGGAAAGGAAGAAAGACTGGATTCCCAATCAATTTGCAATTTCACCCTGGTCGCACTCGATATCTCACTCGGGAAGAAAGCTGAGAGAGAGAAAACGGACGGAACGTAGCTTTTCGTTCTCCATCTCCACCTCGAGTTACGTTCTCCTCGTTCTAAGCTTGGGCGCAGAAATTTACGAGAGGTTGGAAAGAAATGAGAGGAACGGAAAGAAGAACCGCACCCCACCGCAACGACGACGTATCCCTCCTCTGTGAAGCCACCGCCCGGCCGGACCGGGAGATCATCAGATCATCTCGATAGGTGTAATATGCGGCTGAGGGAAACAGGTGAACTCGTCAAACGAGGAAGGACCGAATCATCACTCGCGTCATCTGGTACTATATCCGGCCCATATGAATTAGGTTCATGGTCTTTTAGTGGTATCAAGAGGCTATGACACCCATTGGGATACCACGTGTACGAGGTCGAGAGTTCCGTACTTTTAGGCAGGTCTACTCCTTTTAAAGTTAAATATTTTTGCACTTTTGTGAAATTTTATTTTGCACATCCTAGTTGCTTATTGCCTAGTCCCTTCGGTGAACATTGTCCCCCTTCTTGCTTGTCGATAAAAGCATCTAGTTTCTTCTTAAAAGTCGTCACGGAAGGGGCAACCACTACGTCACCGTCTACCGCATTCCACGCATTCACCACTCCACGAGTCTTGTCTTTAGTCACCTCCTCCAAAGTCGGTGCTTCGTCGGATTCCGCAGTGAAAACGGAAGCGAAGGACTCGTTAGGTATCACAGTCGTATCTTTATTACTTGCAATCCATTCCCCCTGCCGTTCATTAGAGGTCAGATCGATTGTTGAAACCTGCCTCTAGCATATCGATAAAAGGCGTTGGGGTTCTTGGCGTCGCGAGCCAGCCGTTCCTCTCTCTACCGTCTGGCAGGCTTCACTTTCCTCTTCAACGAACTCGTGATGGAACTATATTCCTCACAGTCCGTTTTATCTCCACTGCCCTTCTACGAATCCCATCTCCGCTTCCTATCCGTGGTGAGTGTTTTGATTTCACCCGCAAGCCAGATCGGTTGTCTGACCGATTTCATGGACTTCTTGGAGATTCATTCCTTCGCCAGTTTGGCGTTACTCTTCGTTCGTTTGATATTCCACGTAATCTTGCAGCGGTCCAAATCTCCCTAGTTATCCTGTATCTTGACATCTTGTGCCAGGCTACCTAGAGGAACCTCTAGAATCCTATAAGAAACCAAGACGGTGTCGTATAAGAAGGCCAGATTCCTATAGGTTATATGTAGGATCTTTTTAAAAATACTAATGGGGTTTCTATCGGAAGGACTTCTGAAGGTTTCCTAATGGAATCTCATACTTCCTTTAGGAAACCTATAGGTTCTTATCCTAGAGGATCTTAAAGGAATCTTATTGGATTTCATTTAGTAAGGGTAGCCACCAAGAAGGCATGAAAGTCTGGTTAGATTGGGGAGAGGTCACTGGGCCTTGCTTTCGTGACTAATGGTCCTTTTTTTTCTATGTGAACAGAGGCCTTGGAGGCGTTGACTCCGCTCCGAGACCAAGGTCCTGATTCCGAGAAGATCCTGGAAAAGTACGTGGAGGAATTCCAGAAATACACTGTGAAAGGGAGCGACGGCTCCTTCTCGTGGAAGTACAACCTGCTCGTTGCCTCTGCATATGCTGGGAGGTCATAAGGTCTCGCAATCTCTTCTGGGCAGAATAACTCCGTAAAAAATTATTTAGTCTCATTGAAATTCACAGGTGTACATGTGGAGTAATGGGGATGTGAACGGAATGGCAAAAACGGGTTGCGCTAATCTAAGCTACAACTGTTGCACATGCGCCACGTCCTGAGCAATAATGGAAATGAGACACGTTATCACATTGCATGTTTTCCGACACAAATTGTTGCCCCAGGGCACAGTGGGACAAAAGGGCATCTTCCTGCCAACAATTAAAAAATTAGAATTTTTGATGATACACAAAAAATTGGTTACTAATTTTCTGTTGATTACTTCCAGGAATCGCCCGAAATATCGAATTATACAAATAACACCTTTCCAAATGAACTCATAGTGACTTCTCATCACATCGCCTCATGATGCGATTAGAAGTCAGCAATATAAGAAATGTAGCGAGAGGGATATTGTAGAAGCAGCGTGAAACCTCTCTTACTAAATCATCAAGCAACCCCTTGTTGAAACGGCTGAAACCCCAACGTTACGTACCAGAAATGCCCAATTCTCCATCACACTCGATCACGAGGTGATGCGATGAGAAGTCAGCGATATCTTTTCGTGCGAAGTTCATGTATCCGTCCGTATTTCGTGCGATTCCTGAAAGTCATTAAGAGAACATTAGGAAATAATTTGTTGGGTTCCATATTTCTTATGAGTCACCAACTGATGCTCCACTGCCTATCCACCTGATGCAAGAACTCCTCATATGCCTGAAATATCCATAAATGAGCAAGAAAACTTTGTAGATACTGCATGATATCTGATTCCAATTGTCAATGCAGCAAAAAGTATCAACTCGTTTTCATTTGGCTGCCAAAATACTAACGTTAGATCCCAGCAATGCCCAAATATCCATGACACTCGATCGCCTTTTTTGCAGTGAACAACAAATATGGCGGAGCAGTAATTGAAGATTGTTGTTGAGAAAAATAGGCACCGCGCTCGCAGTAATGTAAATTACAATATCATATCATGCTCCATGAAAGTACCTATTCATCGAAGACTCCCTCAAGTCCGAACAGATGAATCACGGTTTCATTCTTGGGATTAGTCGGTTTCTTCCTAACCTTATGAAATTAGGGCGTGGAGAGACAGATTTTCGTTGAATTTACAGCATTCTATCTAGAAAAAGGCTTTAGATTTTTTTAAAGTAATTGCAATTTTCTGAAGTTCAGTTATTTGGTGATTGACGGGTAAAGTGTCAGAATTATGCAAAAAAATTCGAGGTTTCCATTGTGGTCAGGGAAATGCCCTTTTCCCCACTGTGCACTGGGTTAATAATTGGTACCTGAAAACATGACAGTGAAAGGGTTAACGAGGCACTGCGAGCGATGTCGGACAGCGTCCGACATCGGATGGCAAAGGGTTAAATAACTGCATGAGTTGTTGTATCTTGTATTTCAATTAAAATTAATTGGAACTGAGGATCCTGACAGCTTCGAATGAATGAACTGCAAAGGATTAATCACCTTGTACTACCCATAGCATGCTTGAATGAAATGCGATTAACAGGGGGCCTCTGAAAGGGCAGAGACAGGGCAAATGGTGGGACCATCTCATGTGCTTCCCTTTGTATCATGCTTTTCGAGTCTTTTTTTGTGAAATGTGTGACATCCCTTCAAGCTGGAATTGAATATTCCAGAGCGTGCTGCATATGAGGACTGCTATGCTTCAAGAGAAAGCTTCAATAACCTTTTTTCTTTTTTTTTTTAGAAGAAATTACGTTTTTTCTTCCCGTGTCTTAAAATGGCATCATCGTTTCAAAGGTGGCACATGCTCTTCTTCCTTCCATTCACTCCTGGGAATCATATCACTTAAGTTAAGCGAACAGAGCGTAGGGTCTTGAAAACAAATTCGGATTAGGGATCATCCCTCATGCAGGATCACAACGGTCACGTGTGGAAGGAAACAAGACAAGTCGCTGCCAAAAAGGACATCACTAGCTGGAAGTCACAATGTTATTGGAATGCGTGCAGACATTCAATTCAGCAAACCTTGTCTTTCTCGCACAGATTAAAAAAGCAGCATTATTTTGTCCTATATGGCCACTCTTTACAATGAAGGACTCGTGTAATCTGAGTCGAAGAGTCGGTTGATTAACAGATGTCTCACAGGTTTTTGCTTGGATCATTTGAGAAGCCTGTTTTCCACCAAGGAATCCCCCATCGAGGAAATGCTCTCCTACACTAGAATAAGTAGATTGAAGGCTGCAAGAAAAAAAAAGTAAGAACCAGAGCAACTAGAGAGAACATGCAGAACATTAGGGTCTTCAGATAGATCTGCCTGAGTCACTAAATTTCCTTCTATGTTACTCTACCCCCAAATGTTTGCAACAAGGAATTAAATGGCATCCCCGAGACTGAAACATACAAAAAACATCGCAGTGGGTTTCCAGCACCGGTTACGGTGCACAAACGCGAAGACGTTGCTGCTTATGTTCGGCAGAATGAAGGTACGAAGCAATCTTTGCTGAGCCACGCCTCATGCACGTGATGATGTTGATGATGGCATGACAGCTGCCGATTGACAGGTTCGTCAATCGGCATCTGTCATGGCATCATCTTCTGCCGCTTCTCTGACTGCGATTCTCCCGTCGAAGTGCATTGGATTCGTCACACGCTCGAAGCCTTCGTCCGTGCGTGACGTCGAAGGGCGTCTGGAGCCTGGATCGTCTTCGGTCGATCCTCGGGCGTGACGGAAACGACGATACCTTATGAGTGCTGAAGTTATCAGACGGATTAGGGCATGTGAGAACACCATACCACCTTGCTGGACAATCTCACTTAAAATTCTTGAGTTCAAATGAGAACTCATGACTTTCTCATAAGATCTGCCGAATTCCTTATGAGGATGAAGTCCCTCATGAAGTTTCAATGTGACCTCATGAGATTGATATGAGGCCTCAAAAGTTTCTCATGAGTTTTTAATGATAAATTTACAAGATTACTTGAGATCTCTGTTAGAAAACTTCATCAGGATCTCATGAGGTATTTCCCGCAAGACCGATTAATCAGGGAGACAACAAAGGTCAACGTCTCCAGATATCGCCTCAGAGTTGCAATCACTACGAACCCTACGTCGTCCCGTGTGGGTTCTCCTCCCACAAGTTCACCGTTAAGAACACCGTGAGGGTGTCCCTCACACAATTTCATGGTCGATGTCATTGTGAGTGGTGCCAGGCCCACATTTCATGGAGTCAACACTGATGCGTTCTGCGCTGTTCACGGATGAGTCTCGCTCCTGGTGCCAGCTGGCCGGAAGGGCCTCATCAGGCACCCTGGTAAGTCGAGGTGATTCAGTGACTTCAAGGAGATTGTCTTTTTTTTGCGAAAGGGAGATGAAGAGGGACAGGTGACGCAACAAAGGTAAGAGAAACTGAGATGGCGGATATGTCCCGTTGTCTGTTATTTATTCAGTATAATAATCTAATACTTTAATTCGAAGAGGTCAAAAGCTGCGGTGGTGGTGGTGGTCGTGGCCGTGGTTGTTACTCCAACGCGCAGGCCTACGATGCAATCCCATTCTGGATCATAGGCCATGTCATCCACGGCCTAAAGCGTCAGGCCTACAAGGCGACGCCTTTCCCGGCCATCTATTACTTTAATTCGAAGAGGTCAAAAGTTGTGATGGCGGTCGTGGTCGTCACCCCCACGTGCGGGTCTACGATGCAATGCCTTTCTGGGTCATAGGCCAGGCCGGCCGCCCCTTTCCAAGCCATCATATTGTTACGGAGGGGAACTTCTGGAGTCGGACGGCATGAGAGGTCGAAAGAACCCAAGGAACGGCCGGGAATTGAACCCGGGCCTCCTGATTGCCGGTCAGATGTGCTACCACTACACCACCGAACCCCGGACATTCAGTCGAACCTCTAGATGCCATCCTTATCCGTCACACTATATACGAAGAGCCCAAGAGTTGTGGTGGTTGTCACTCCAGCGCGCGGGACCTAATATACAGGGTGCGTCAGCTATTTGGGAACAAAATTTGACTTGGCTTGGCCATCCAACGTTTTCAGCGCCAGGTCCATCGAGTTTTATCAGTATGAGCCATTGACACAGCTAAGTACGAAGCCTATCAACGTTTTTTTATTTATTTACTTTTTCCGTTAGATCAGGCATGGCGGCTCGGGACATCACTTCCATGCAATAGTTTTTTGTTTGCGTTTTATGTCATGGCCGATTTATTTGAGTTCTCATGATTGATGAAATCAAATTAACGTAAGTTCTTGGTTTCATACGTCGCGGAAACGGGCTGCTCGTCCCATCAAAACTGTGGCGATTTTTGCGAGGTGAGGTTGAACGTGAAAAAAATATGTTGAAATAGGTCCCCACAGGACGGCGATGAGGCAGTCGCTGCAGATAATAAACGATTGGTGCTGGCGCGGAAACAACGTTTGCCACTGCAGTTGCGGTGCGAAGGGCCTAAATCGGTTCTTTAGGAGGTGCTAGCCATAATGGCTAGAAT
>CAJPEV010006315.1:0-10665 GCA_905338385.1 Darwinula stevensoni
TCTTCTTCTTCTTCTTATTATTATTATTATTATTATTATTATTATTATTATTATTATTATTATTACACTACAATGGACGCGATTATGCATGGCTCGATTCCGTCGGAAGCCTCACTCGTCAGTTTTGTAATCTTCAGTTGTGTAATTACATTTACAATATGTAATATATAGTATGATATGGTAAATTTATACAACATATAGAAACGATATATAGAACATACAAATTTAAAGGAGAATAGGAAAAGAGCTGGAAAATGCAGCAAAAGTACATTACATTACATATAAAAGTACATTAAGGTCTGAGAGGATTAAAATGGCAAATTAAGAGACATTAATCACGGGAATGCTTCAGATTCTCGATTCAATTCTCTTCCATAATGCATTTCACTAATTAAAAAAAATTAATATTCATATTTCCGATATGGTTGCACGCGTAGACGAAAAACTTATGATCATCGAAGCTGACCGCCGCTGGGAACGGACCTTCAAAAGCCTTTTTGCATATAATTAGAGTCGACTCGAAAAGGGCATCGCAGGCGAAGTTTCGCTCCTCTCAATTAGCGGGATGAATCCCAAGGCGCCAAAGTTGCAAAGAAACTTCATCTGGGTTCATTTACATGTTTCCGGAATAAATCATCTCCGAAAGTTAGCGGGCCGAAAAGAGAATTTTTGAGAAATTGTGAGGAAAAATTGGTATCATAAATAATAATTTCAGCTTAATTTTTTTTAATATTACACACAAGGAGGAAATTAAAATGATTTTAAATATCAATATAAATTTGGATGAAAGTTCCAAAGCCAAAAGTCCAATTTCTTCACTTCAGCAGCCGATGCGACGAAGCCAATATTTAGACCCTTTAAAGTCAGATGGAAATTTGATTTTAAAGGAAATTCCGGAAATTATTATTGACTTCCAACAATATTATTGATTTACGGCAGAGTCTCATCGATTTCGAGATTTAACCGATCTGTCCCAAAAAAAATCCTCGAAAAAAAAAAATCCTTACTTGGCAGCTTCCATCGCCTCCGGGAACAAATAATTTCACGAAATAATTTCAAATAATTTTCACGAATTTTCCTGACCGCTCAAACGGACTTAAAAAGATCCAAGCAGGCTCTCCAAGCATGAAATCCCCCAAGAAATGCGTTAAACCGTTGAAAATCCGTCCCGAGACTCGGCTGAGCGCTTGGACCGTCTCTCTGCCGTCTCAAAGGAAGTCCTAATTAAATATCCCGGAAATTATGCCCTGGTGGTTCTTCGTAGTCATTCGTTGCAATCCGCGAATTTCACGCTTCCTCAAACTTCGCGAAATATAGAGCCCGATGCAGTCCACTGGGCTGATCGGACTTCATGACGGCCGCTTCATTTTCTTTCCGCACGGATCGTACGCAAAATGCAAATACGAAATATTTAATCACCGGGAAATTACAGTGACGTCATTGATAAATGCCCTAGTACTTTTCACTTAAATTCTTCCCGAAGATTCTCGCGCTAAAATCAAACGGAGAGCTTCATCTGATGGATCTCTCTCTGATATCTGATGGAAATTCTTGGAGGTGCAATTCCTTGGAAATTCTTGGAAATTCCAAGAATTTCCAATTTACCTCGCTTATTAAGAATCTGAATTTGAGTCTGGATTTAGTGCCCCCCCCCCCCCTTGAGACCCAGGGCAGGTCAATTAAAGTTGGTTGTTTATCACGTTTATCGAGGCTTATTAAGTTTGTCCAGTCCCAGGAAGGACCAGGCGGCATGAACCCTTCTGGGGAACCATTTCTTATAGCCTGTCAGGACCCTGCCTTGCTTTTGTCTCTTTTTTTTTGGGGGGGGGGGGGGGGGGGGGGGGAGAGGGGGAGGAAAAGGCNTGCCTTGCTTTTGTCTCTTTTTTTTTGGGGGGGGGGGGGGGGGGGGGGGGGCAGGGGAAAAGGAGAGGAAAAGGACATAAGTATGACAAATGAGGCTCTCGCCGCTCTTCGAGGATTAAGAGCGGTCCCTTCCGGGACCGGACGGACCGGACGGACCGGATGGACCGGATGGACCGGACGGACCGGATGGACCGGATGGACCGGACGACTCATTCGCAGCCGAAGATTCGGTAACTGGCTTTGCTGGGTAAACCTTTGTTTTCTTAAATTTCATTTCAGACCGAATTCGTAATTTATCATTCGCTTTTCGTCAGTACCGAGATGAGAAGTCTTGCGGGACTCGTACGCGTGCCACCGCCATCTTCGTTTCTGATGAAGTCTCAGTTTCGTTTAAGGGGAGATCAGGCAGGGTGCAGTGATAAGGTATTCCATGCCAATCCTCATTCACGAAGCAAATTGGATTCGAGCTCAGGCCTTTGGAATTACGGAGGATTACGCCATGCTGCTATTGTTCTTGCATGGGAATTGTCTCTGCGTTTCGCAGGCAGAAGGCAATTTTCCAACATTGTTCCTCCGTTCCTCATTCCGCCGAGTGACTCGAGTGCCGGCACTGAGTCACCCCGGTGCCGGCACGAAAGCATTCCGGCCTCGAAGGCGGTTTCGCGGATCGTCGAGGCCGGTCGTGAATCATCACGTTTCCGCGCGAAGTGAGCTCATCTGCGAGTCTTGCCGCTTTCAGAAATTTCAGGAAAAACATTTTTTTTTCAGAAGCTTCAGCATAGTTCTGCAGGTTCTTACAGTTCTAAAAAAAAAAAAAAAAAAAAAAGGCTGGCAATGGGGAACTTAAAAAATGCTAATCGAGGGCTTAACTAGCTGCCGGAACTGCATTTAAGAACGCAAGCTGCCTGGAACGCCAAAAAACTTTCTACTCCAAAGACTTTCGCAGCTTCCAAGGTCTGCAATTCACACTATAGTTTCTTCAGCCTTGGCTGCTTTAAGTCCCGGAAAAATCGGATGGAAATGGGCGTTTTCCCTTTTCATTTATCATTCCTTGTCTCCGCCGTCACCTAATATCTGCCACGTTCCGTACTTCCATACCCATTTTTCAGTTCTGAGGAGTCCATTGCTTTCTTGTTAGGCGTTTTCGAGCCTTCGAGGTTCGGGTGCCCCGCAATATAGCTCTAATAGTGCTTTCAGTCTTTTTTGGGAAAATATAAAAATAAATTTAAAAGGCGGAGTGGATGCGTCTGTGATCACTCAGTGCAATAAGTACGTACGCTTTTTTTTTCGCATACAAGTTCACGTTTCAAGACCAAAATCTAGATCAAAACAATTTCCCGCATTAGGGCCCGTGAAGGAAAGGAAGGGAAAATTACATTCTGCATATAACCCAATTTCTGATTTCCCATTGAAGGCAATGACGAAATCTCGCTTGTCGTTCGCGGTTGCACGAGACTGTAATTTTCTTTTTTTTTGTCCTATAGGCAATAATAAATTGTTTTTTATTTTATTCTCAAGGAAAAATGACCGAATGACCGTATTACGACTTTCGTGTGTCGCCGAGGCCCCACCTTCGAGAGGATTGCGTTCGCATACGTAAATGCCATGATATCCTTCCACTCCGCCGTTCCGGAAAATGACGCTGGATTGTCTTGTAATAACGGATAATGAAGAACGGAAGGCAGGAAGGGCACGTGTCTCGAGGGAGGAAACAAAGACGTATTTTTAGACGACCTTCAAACGCTCATCTCGCGTCCGAAGTAAGGGCCGAATTAGATAGATAAGGGCATTTCCTCTTCGACAGGGAGAAACGAAAAAAGAAAAGGCCCAGAGGGATAGGCTGAATCAATGGTCACGCATGCTTTGTGCTCTCGTTCTCGTGAGAAGGTCGAGTTCGCCTTAATCTAGGGGTGGGGGGAAAGAAGATCTCGACTTCCGCAAACTTTCCAATTAACGTTGCGCAATCCCCACAGACCGGACGTGATCGAGTTAACACCGAGGGGAGAGCGACACAAGGTTAAAAAAATGAAACTGAGAAAACCAGCTGCGGAGAGGTGAGGATGTCACGCATGGGCAAGTGGAAAATGCACCCAGGCCGTGGAGTAATTGGGGACTATCCAGAAACAGAGGCAAGGCCAACGAAAAAAGGATAAGAAATGTAAAAAAAAAAAAAAAAAAAAACGTGGGAGACCACACCCGGCGACCTGCGGATTTCCCGCTCGTGCCCTCCTCATCGGCCTTGAATAGATACGGAGGGGGCGACATTGACCCCCAGGAGTCTTTTCCCCCTCCCCTCCTCGCCCTCCTCCCCCGAACCGGGTATATAAACCCCTGACCGTAGCATGTCGGACATCAGTTCGCCAAGTCGAGTCAGTTGACAGCACTTGCTCTCCAGTCGACGTCCTCGCACGTTCACCTCAACCCAACCATTACCATGAAGCTCGTGAGTTTACATTTGCTTCAGTCTTTCGATTCCCCCCCTCCCCCCGGGCGTTCCCTCCAATTTCACAAGTTCCAAGAATTCCGACGCATAAGTAGTTCAACAATATAACCACCGTACCGAAAATCACAATCCTTGCACTTCTTAAATGTTTTTGCGTTTTAGAATTTTGTATAGTAGATTTTATCAGATTTTAAGCTAGAGGCAACGATCAGGAGTTGTATACAAACAATGCTGGACACACTTATTATATACTCATTTTTAGTTTAAGCTAAAATTAGCTTCATCTTATTTGCATAATTACTTCTTTATCATTTTGCGCTGGGGTACCGGAAATACAAAAAATATCCTCACCGCTTTCCTACCCGGAGGAAAATTCTACTTTCAACCCAATCGATAGTCAAGAAGAGTGCTCTCGATTACATTAAACAGATGTTTCCAATGTTTTTCTTCGATGCATCGTCTTCCTTCCTGTCACGTTCAATGATACGGTTCAGCAATTTAAAGAAGTTTTTCGAACAAATTGAATTGGAAAATTCTTCAGTTCCGTGCCATATGGAGTTCATTTGCGAGGTACTTACAATACTTGCAGACGCTTGCTCTCCTTGCCCTGTTCGCCGTTGTGGCCATCGCCTTCGCCGAAGACGAAGCCGATCTCAAGGGAGATGAAGGCCGGTATGGCGGCTACTTGGGAGGCTACGGTGGATATGGCGGATACGGTGGCTACGGCTACAAGGGCTACGGTGGTTACGGAGGCTACGGTGGCTACGGAGGCTACGGAGGCTACAAGGGATATGGTGGCTATGGAGGCTACGGCCATGGTGGCTATGGTGGATATGGTGGATACGGTGAGTTTCTGAAATCATCGCTTTCGCGTTATGTCATCCAAATCTGATGGGTAATCCTCCTTTTCTCAAAATCCCTTCCAGGACACCGAGGATATGGCGGATACGGATATGGCCGATACTACGGTTAAACCAAGACCACTCCAACCTCTCTCTCTGTCAATCTCATCCTAAACTATTATGGCATTTATGAACATCGAATAAAATGCCTTGCCTTTCGCTATTCTGAGACAATTGCTTTTCTCTTTCATTCCCCTTATGAAAGGGACGAGGGAATCCCTCGTGGTCCACGAGAGAGCGATTCCAACAACGAATGTTGGACTCGATTCGGTCCCCTGACAAAAGTCAGACAACCTCTGAAGTTGCCTGACCGTGAGTACCGTTGACTCGACTGACTCACAGGCCAATAACCAAGGTCGGCTGCAGACACACCTAAGCCTGTTAACTCTCTAGATTATACCCATAATCGCCCAAGACATCATTGACCATGAGTCATAAATAGTGCTCACTTACGATTACGATCTAGTCTCGTTCTATGAGTCATAGCCTCGCCGTGGCGCGCCTTTTCTGGAAAACGATACATGCCAAAGCTTTTGATGTTTTCGACACACTCTCAATTACTCCTTTGATATTAAGCACTACAATTCTCTACTGGAGACCAATATATGATTGTGTATTGAAATCTCTAGCTTGGATCATCAACGTATAAGCTGTGAGACCGTTGGACTCGTTTATGTCAATGGCTACCTCTCAAACAATTCTGGATCTTGTTTGCCTTGGCTTCGGTTCCAGAGGCCCTAACCACATCGATAATTCGAGGACTCTCCAAAACCTGGAGCATGCTGCGTGATCCTGAGGATCTAATCGATGAATCCTCACTAGCGTGGGGGGAGGGGGAGGAGGTATATAAATATGGTTGGTTCATTCGTATAGGAGGGATAAAAGAGATATTATCCTTGTATTGGGATAAAAGGCATATTATCCTTGCTTGTAAAACAAAAATCACTATTAAGAACCTACAGTGATCTATTAATCTTTCATAAGAAACTGAATTTCTCCAAGCTTTCACAGTTTCCGCTTCTTATGGAGAAACTCTGAGAAACTAAGAGGAACTTTTGGGAGCAAGGAGCTCTCTGTCCTTCTATTGGCAACTAACTTAACCCGTTTAATTTTCGATACCAATTGCCATTACCCACTCACCTCGCAAATGAGAAAACACACGTTGTGTCTCTGAAGCAAGCGAGCAGTTGCGGAAGTTCTTTCCATTCTAGTAGTTCGTGGATTACAGCAATGCATGTATTTACGATCTGAATCAGAGCGGGACCGAAAAGAAAGGTCGAATATCGTAACGCTGTCAATGCTCTGACAAGATGACGGGGCGGCGACATCGGCTGTCTTTCCAGCCTCTCATTAGAAACTACTGAGCCATGCTCAGAAAAAGTTTCAAGGAATTCTGGATGAACCACACCACGCAAGAGCGAAAGGGAACGCCTTGCACAGAGCTGGCACATCCCCTGCGTGGCGAAGAGAGAAGCGTCCTCGAAGGAGCCTGTTATGTCCCCTGTGCAGCCTATGCTGAAGCTTCCGTCTCTCCCTTCTGCGGGGAGGGTGCGGCGCTGTCTGGCAACCTTGTGTCGGCTCTAATCCCTTCAGTACTTGTTCACTCTTCCTTTCATTTCAACAGCATCTCCCGTGGTTCTCTTCGTGTTCATTTTGCGTCTGACTTCGGTGTCTATAAGCAGGTCTTTTTAAATAATTTTTTAAAGCTGACTCCGTTTTTTTTTATGGTCAAGCACTCAGGACTGCAGGCGCCAAAACCAGGCGGAAAATGGACACGGAGAGAACCAAAGGAAATGCTGTTGAAGGGAGAGTGAATGAGGAAGGAAGGGATTAGAGCCAAAAAGAAAGCCGATGGGACTGGGAAAACGCTTTCCAAAGGAAAGTGGCTCATCTAAAAGATACTACTGGGATCCATAGGTCTTCAACGTTGAACATAGTGCTGTGATAGCCACCATTACATTTATAAGAGAGAAACGTGAGTCTCGATGAAGTCCGGATGAAACTTGATTTTCTCTCGCAGAGAAGATAGTGCCCAACGGTGCAATGGGTTTTGGCGGGGCTGAGGCACCTCTTTCGGGTGATAAATCCAGGTAGCCAATAACGCTTTCTTTTAAATAATTTTCTTTTTTACTTCGAGAACTAAAACTATCACAGACGACGAACGTCTAGGGCTCTCGTTTGAGGGCAGAGGCATAATGAAGTTAGGGGGGTCCATTTGCGCGAGTTTGCCGAAGCTCCTTCTTATGTGGGACGACATCCCTGGCGGTGCCAAATTCTATTTTGGCATGAATTTTCTCCTTCCATCGAAATAACTTGAAACAATCGGGACGAGCTCGTGCCGAATCTCCCTGTCAATGTGGATACTCGGATTTGGAGGATTTCAAGATGAGTCTGGGCATTTCTCCTTCAAGTTTCGTCAGAAAACGGCATCGCTTTAATTTGGAAATAAATAATTTTACTAAACGGTTTGCTTACAGGACCCATTACAATATTATTTTGCGGAGGAAACATAATTGCATCTAGTCATCCCACCATCAGGCCAATCGAATTCGAATGTGACTGCTTAGACATTGCACACGGCATTTGAATGGCTTCTTTCAGCGTCAATATTTAATCCAAGGCACATATTTCAGCTTTTCCTGATTGATCTTGCTCATTAGTATGGAATAATTGGTAAAATTTCCATGGTGTTTGAAATTAGTCTTTTTTCACTCTGGCTGAACATGTGGACAGTAAGGCTTACCACACGTATCACATGTACGCCACAAATTCAGCAGCAAAAGTGCGTTACACAAATGGGGATTAAATAAATAAACGGTGAATGAAAAGAAAACCCATTAATCTAATTGGGTTCCAAAGCCCAAGTAAACGTGTAGGGCGACACAAACAAGCTACTTTCCAAATGTCATTAGGACAGACTCCATACGGCAACTACATTTAATTCTATCCGTTCTATGAATACATACCTATGGCGTGTCAACAGGAAGTCTCGGATAAACGTTCGCAATCGTCTCACCTGGAAAGCGCATGCGGAGATGTTTTCCTGCTCTGGCGCTTGTGAGGGATGTGCGAGATTCGTGAACACCAGTCTTGTGGCCTGCTCTTGCTGTCGTTCCTGGTGGGATCAAGAGGTGATCATGTGCGTGCCTCTACAAAAAAAAAAAGAGCAGCGATTAGCTAAGAAAGATACGGTCTCGATTTCGGGTTACGTCTACAGTTGTTAGAAAAATACGAATTCAAATGTGCTTATCCTCAAATGCTCGAGTGCTACAGTTTAGCTTGGAAGGGCATCAATTCCTCCATCAAGGATACTAAACCCCATGAGACACTGATACACACGCGCCACTTAATGACATTTATTGCGTTGCACGCAACACGCTCGTTCACCTTGGCAAGATCAGGAAGCTGGCATTTATTTCCTGGATATAAACAGTCACAAGGACGACATTCCGCTGTCGAAAATTGACTGCAGCTGAAATTCTAGAAAGAGATAAGGCACTCCGGGTTTTCTCAAAAAAACGCCCTCAATAAAACCACAATCAGACACAATGCATTTGCTCACATGAGGCTGTCCAAATATGAGTAAAACCATGAGCAGCATGAGGGACGTATGATTTGATGGATGACGCCAGATAAGTGCCCCGTCAGAGAAAGTCATAATACTCCGTCTCCTGTCAGCCGAGGGCTGTAACTGGAAGGTCATCCCGGGGGGGAAGGAGGAGGGAGTGGGCGAGTGCAGTGTTGCTGGAGGAGAGGCTGTGCATTCCCGGGGAACAGTCATTCGTGGGAGCAATCATTCATGGGAGCAGTCATTCATGGGAGCAATCATTCATGGGAGTATGGCGGCAGAGTCCCCTCTTATTGATATGTGGGGGTCGTTTGCTGACATGACAATTACATTTTGGCCCTTAATGTAGTGGATGCTTTTCCACCCTTCTGGGAAAGAAAAATATCGACGTCGCACATTCGGCAACACTGACTTCATGCAGGAATCCCCTTTCAGGGTTTCAAACTTGACAGGTGAATGCGAGAACCTTCCTTCCCCTTTGACTTGTCAGATGGAAGCCGCAAGTGATTTTCCAAGAAAGAGCGCTTCACTTCTGCGAGTCTTCAGCCATATCAGAGGCCTGGACGTACGAACACCTTTCCGTCGGTCGCTTCGGGTTTGACGGGAACAGTCAAGTTGGGAAACGCTAAAAAGATTTGCTTGCTTCCCTAGGAATTGCTCGGAAATTAAATCAATTTTGCATAATGACGGAAGAAGAAACAAGACTTATTTCGTCATCGTTTATTTAAACGAATCACTCAAGCAGAAAAAAAAGTCGAAGTCGAGAAATCATGATTTGATCGAATCAGACGGGGGAAAACCACATCGCAACAGGATACAAGTCTTCCACCGGCGAAAACATAAATCTCTTCGACAGTAAATGGCAGCCATTTTTCGACACGACCGCCGCCATTTTTGACGCGAGTTATTGGTCGGGCTGGGGTTATTGAAATCAACTCTGAAAGAACGGCTCGGAGAGGTGTTCCTCTTCCTTGATGTCCCCCGAATTCGCGTCAGCAAATTTGCAACTGGACTGGGCTTTCACCGGGCACTCGCGTGACTGCAGTTTTCGATCGGACTGAAACCGAATTTGGCAAGCATCCCATCGAACCCCGTCGTCGATTGAATCCGCCTCCTTTCCTGCTCCATTAACCCTAAATGGGGGAAGAGGGGCTTCGATCGGAAAGCATCGTATCTTGGTTTGATTGGGGCTTCAAAGCACATTCCACGGGAGATTGCCGTGACGTCACTGATGAAAACCTTAGAGGGATGAATCCTTTGAGTTTCAGTCACAAAAGAGGCCGAAAACAATGGAAATGCTGCCGTCTGTCTATCCTTTGAGTCATTTGCAGACACGACCTGAGTCAACTAGCCTCGATCTGACTCGATCTCGAAGTCGATAGGAGAGCTTTCGCAGGTTAATTTTTTTTGGAGCAAAGAATCGAACTTTCGAGTCATCATTGACGTTACTGAACTCTCCCATGAAGCACAGTGAAAGTCGTATTTTCACAACTGTTGCTTCCCAAGGGCTGCTCTGAGGTGAAATTAGCAATGAAGTCGAACAACTTTTGAGGCCTGCCAATTCTCACTTGGCGACATTTAATCGGCTTTCGCCGGCTTAACCGAACCTCGAAGTGGTTACTTTTGTTTCTTTCGAAGATTTAAAAAAGTGAGGATGATTTTTCATGGGATCATCTCGGATCATTTTTTTTTTTACCTTCGTGAATATTATTTCTGCTTAATTTCTGCGAACTTTGTGCACAGATGCTTAAGAGGTGCACTAGCTGCAAGTCTTTCTCTCTGGGTCCCATCATTTTGCTTTAGAGCTCATTTAATGTTCTGAAATTTAATTTAATGAATTTAATGTTCAAGACGTTATTGCAGGGCGTTTTTTTGAGAAAACCCGGAGT
>CAJPEV010006316.1:0-10660 GCA_905338385.1 Darwinula stevensoni
CTATATCAGGGACTTAAATCGCTTCTGAAGCATTCCTGAAGCCCGTCTCGCTCGCGAGCTTTGCAGGCCGGCCGTGCATTTCTCTTTTGCCCAAGGGTCTGGGGATGGACGAAACGTGCTCTTAGTCTGGCAGCCGTCGAAACGTCAGCATAAATAAATGCAACTTTACACTTATGTGGATTTTGTCCTGATTCTCAGCAAAGGGGTGGAGCCTCCCGTGAGTGAAGTTTTATTTGCTGTTATGGAATGACACGCGTAATACTACTGAATTTAAATTGATGAAAGTGTATGTGTATGCTTGTAATTACCGCTGATGCCTAATTTTATATCATTCTAACATTTTTGAAGTGTGTTAAGTGCGATTGACTGGAACCATGGAGTAGATGGCTCTCAATTTAGAAAAATATCGGTGAATGTGCAAACTCATTTGCTCTGAGGCTTTACATTTTCCCCCCATATTTCATGCGTTATCTATGGCTCTGTATCCCTCCCTGATTCAATGTAAATGTTCTACATGGTAGCAGAGTATATGGTGTCAGCAAGCAAGCTACTGATTTTGAATGAGCAATTCATAGTTTATATTTTACAATTTATTGTGATGAGTTTATGGTGAGAGCTGGTGCTACCATTTTGTCCTGTCCCGGTAAATTTTGTAGCCTTCTCAGGTCATGAAGAGTATGCTACTCTTTAACTGTCTCGTTAATAATGCCGACTACTTAGTTGATATATATGGGTCAGGAGGTGTCCTGGCCGCGCGTCTTCATTATCTTCCCATTTCCCTGATGTGGCTTTGTGGCATTTGTGGTTGAGGTTTCTTTCCCACATGACTGTCAACCAGCTCGGAATTTCATTTTTTGCTCAAGAGCGTGAGAACCCCTCTCCCTTTTCTCCAGAAGGGTCCCATGAAAAGCAAGCAGGATTGATGGTGATGGACAGGCTAATGAGATCGAACGATCACGATGGGAATCGCTTTGGGCCCTTCCTTGTTGGAAGGGAAAACGTGTATAACTTCCCTGTCATTTGACCGCTATTGCTGGCAGGAAAGTAGAAAGGAGTTTCCGAGCCTTACTATTATAAGGTAACCCACAGAAGAGAAACATTATTATCTTACTTTTCGAATAAGAGAAAAATCAATACGAGCGATGAGGGAGCATTTGTTGAGTAATAAGAGAGTAAATTCGAAAAGCTGTGCTCACTTCTTACTCCCCAAACGCTTGGAATTTTCTAAGAGTGTACGTCTTGAAATTGATGGATTTTTAATCATTTTCTGTTCACGTTATGAGACCGGACATTAGTGTCATTTGGTTGAAAAAGGCTGATTGAATTTCTTGTTATATTCGATTATGTGATGTAGGTGAGTACTTAATGACAGGGTCTGAATTTGTCGCACTAAGCTTCCACTAATTTTGAAACTCTTTCTGATATAAAAGTCACATGCCTACGGAAAGGCAATATTTTTCCCCTAACCAGGTTCGAATTTTTTTAAATTCCCAGTCAAGCACATGATTTGTGGAAGTTGTACCAATCAGTGGCAGAGTGCATTCCATCCATCAGTGGTGTGCGCAGGGTGTAAGGTTTCTGTGAAGGGAGAGACCCATAATCCCTTCTTTTACATTGTTCCCATACTTGTAAAAGTTGACTTTCATCACTTTCTACGTCCCTAGCGACTTTCTGACACCATGTCTGTCACGTGGAATTGTAAGACCAATAATCCCGTATCTAGATACGCATCCGGACAGCGGACACGGGACCCCACGACTTTTAACTCTAAATCGAAAACGTACAGTCCTTAGCTTGTCGCTTAGCTCTCCCTTTCTGTATGCGCACCTACGGCACTCGATGATTATGATGAATGGGATTAAGACAATCATAGCCTTTGTCGCTGCATTAGTCACGAGAAGTGCCCTTAATGACACATTTCTAGCTTGCAAATGGCATCTAAAATCACGACATTCGCAGTCGTTCATTTACATTGCCATCTCTTGCACTCCGGACGTCAAGCCTTTGTCGCTGCATTAGTCACGAGAAGTGCCCTTAATGACACATTTCTAGCTTGCAAATGGCATCTAAAATCACGACATTCGCAGTCGTTCATTTACATTGCCATCTCTTGCACTCCGGACGTCATTTATCCATGATGAAGATATACGGTCTAGTCCAATGCGTAATTCAAATCCCGTCTCTGTCACTTTTAATTTAAAAAAAAAAAGCCAATATGTCATGCGGTTCTCCAGCATACTCAACGCCCCTGCCGAAACATTTGCTCGACTTCAGCTTACAGTTCAGACAGTTTTATCAAGCTCCACGTGGGTCGGGATAGCTCACTGACATCACTTATCTGATATTTTGTATGTGAGTACAGTCCACCGCTTTTATTTTGTGATAGCCAAATGTGCATGTAAGGTGGACTGACTCGCTTCAGTTAGGGCTAGAAATGACGAAAGATGAGACACTGAGGCTGATGTCAGCGATGAACGACAAAATATTCATATTTAATCAGCGGAACAGTGCGAACTTGGTCAGCTGAAGCAACGCGAACGACCATCTGGACCAATAACAAACAGATCGGTAATCGCAAGTGGGAATCGAATTTAAAGATTGGAGATCTGGAATACTTGTGGAACAAAAGTGCACTGGAACAGCCTACCTCCAGAGATTAAGTGTAATAGTGAAAGAGAGACCTTTAACAAACGCCTCACCAGACAGGATTGCATATAGTATTCGCCAGAGGCTTCATTCTGGGACCGACAGCATTGTTCCCAGAAACTTCTGCTCAATGACATCATCCCCACATAATTCTCTATATACATCCACATAATTCTCTTCCTCCTTCTCCGCCCCCCTCCCCCTCCTTCTTCGTCACGTCCAACACACAGTGGTCTATTTCGCCTTTATCATCAACGACAGGTTTCCCAGAGGAAATACGTTGCTGGGCCACCCTCTGGTCAGCTTGCCTACCTCTGTCTGCGGCCCGTCCTTCTAGCCAACAGCCACCGTCTCTATAATGCTGCGGGGTGGGGGGGAAGGGGTATCTCAATTTTCCAGGTTTTAAGTGTTCCTTATTACTTTCCTTTATTAAGTCTAATTACAGTTTATTACTGTCGAGGGCTGAATTTTAGGAGGAGGAAGATGAGGGATATCATGATAGAGGTACCTAGCAGTCACGACATGGGAGAAAGGCCAATTTGTGCCGTGTCAGATGTAGCATTTCATGAATTCGGTCTTTCCTCATTGCCGTGTGCAGGCTCATCCACTGTTCGTCAATATTAGGTCCGTCAGCTGCGGAGGTTGGGAAGGAATTGACAGAGAGGAACTCGCAGACCTTGACTCGGATCCTGCCGCTCTTGTTGTTCTTATTCGACACTTATTTGACCTATTTCTTCCCCGATGTCAGCCAACTCCACATTTCAAAATCGAGATAATCATTGTAGTTTGGCAAGAATTAAATTGGAAACAAACTCAGCCTATATCCCCATGTGTGCCCACATGCCCATTTTCACAGCGAATAGGGTGCTTTGGATATCGTCAGGCAGCGAAAGTGATAATACAGACAGATTGACGGGCAGGCAGACGGGCCAACAGGCAGGCAGACTAGGAAGGAAATAAAGGGATTACTATATCAGGGACTTAAATCGCTTCTGAAGCATTCCTGAAGCCCGTCTCGCTCGCGAGCTTTGCAGGCCGGCCGTGCATTTCTCTTTTGCCCAAGGGTCTGGGGATGGACGAAACGTGCTCTTAGTCGGGCAGCCGTCGAAACGTCTGCATAAATAAATGCAACTTTCTACACTTCTATGGATTTTGTCGTGATTCTCAGCAAAGGGGTGGAGCCTCCCGTGAGTGAAGTTTTATTTGCTGTTATGGAATGACACGCGTAATACTACTCAATTTAAATTAATGAAAGTGTATGTGTATGCTTGTAATTACCGCTGATGCCTAATTTTATATCCTTCTGACATTTTTGAAGTGTGTTAAGTGCGATTGACTGGAACCATGACTCTCAATAGATGGCTCTCAATTTAGAAAAATATCGGTGAATGTGCTAACTCATTTGCTCTGAGGCTTTACATTTTCCCCCCATATTTCATGCGTTATCTATGGCTCTGTATCCCTCCCTGATTCAATGTAAATGTTCTACATAGTAGCAGAGTATATGGTATCAGCAAGCAAGCTACTGATTTTGAATGAGCAATTCATAGTTTATATTTTACAATTTATTGTGATGAGTTTATGTAGGTATGGTGAGAGCTGGTGCTACCATTTTGTCCTGTCCCAGTAAATTTTGTAGCCTTCTCAGGTCATGAAGAGTATGCTACTCTTTACCTGTCTCGTTAATAATGCCGACTACTTAGTTGATATATATGGGTCAGGAGGTGTCCTGGCCGCGCGTCTTCATTATCTTCCCATTTCCCTGATGTGGCTTTGTGGCATTTGTGGTTGAACCTTCTTTCCCCCATGACTGTCAACCCGCTCGGATTTTCATTTTTTGCTCAAGTGCGTGAGAACCCCTCTCCCTTTTCTCCAGAAGGGTCTCATGAAAGGCAGGCAGCATTGATGGTGATGGACAGGCTAATGAGATCGAACGATCACGATGGGAATCGCTTTGGGCCCTTCCTCGTTGGAAGGGAAAACGTGAGGTATAACTTCCCTGTCATTTGACCGCTATTGCTGGCAGGAAAGTAGAAAGGAGTTTCCGAGCCTTACTATTATAAGGTAACCCACAGAAGAGAAACATTATTATCTTACTTTTCGAATAAGAGAAAATTTGCTGTCAGCGACTTGAAATTGAGAACATTGAACACTGTTATCATATAATTTTGATCATCCGTACGTGAATTCTCGATGCCATGCCGGCGGGCTCGTGCTTGTCCCTAGGTTTTGGTTTCACTCAGCCGAAAGCCAGACGTGTATGAATCCATCGAAAGATTCCAAAGATATATTGCTTTCTCCATTGAGTAACGTCAAAACGAAACTGTTTCATTGCGTTTTGAGGACAACGAAAGTTGCACGATGCTGTCCACTTCCTGTTCCTTGCGGACTACCCAAGGTGAATAGTGGATTGTGGAATTCCGTGATCATCTATGGCACTTTCTCTGATTAATTTCTTTATTTGTTGCTTGTATCCACCGCAATTTCAGGTGTTGGTCAGGGCAAGAACGCCTACTCCATTACACATGACTCAATGCATTCATAATGAGGCATCAGGGTAATTCAAAGTGACAGTGCAGCAGTATCGAATAAAAACTAAAGCTCCGATAATTTAAGAAATGCATGGTTTCGATGTAAAGTTGAACCTCATAAATCAATTCCAGGAAAGCCAGTCGACAAGGGGCTCTATTTGATTACATGGTGCGCTTAGGGGTTAAAGAAAAGGAAGGGGAGATAGATGTTCCTAGCGGCGCTATGCCGAGCCCTTTCAAGACCGGTGGGTACTGATAAAAAAGGCCATGCACCAGGGCCCATCCCGTTCCAGAGCCCCTGGATGATTGATGAATCCTTTCAATTTCCAACTTCCCACTGAACGGACAGTACTTCGAAGAAGTAGCAATGCCCTCAGTGGTGTAGGTCAGAGGACTTTCTCCTTTTGCACTCTCTCTCAACTGTCTACGTAAGAGGTCATGGACGTAAGTTACTTCCGCTTTGTCATTTTTTACGCACTCTTGCCAAGTTCTGTCTGGAAGGAAGAAGAAACCACTTTCACCTTGAAAGGAACGCTGACGAGGGGTAAAGCCTTGACGGAGTAAGATGCTACCCACACGTCCCGCGATATCGATTGCCTTGTAATTATCCATCGCGGTTCGGGGATGGCCGATAACCCCCGAGGAGAGACCTTTCAAAAAATCATTTCCTCTCCACACAGAGGCGTCTTGAGGGGTTATGGGAGCTGCGTGGTTCTGTATGTAACGTCTCACTTTCTCCTCTTGTCCTATAATTCGTTGCACGCGATCTCAAGTTCTCACGCCCGTTCCGGACGGGTGAAGGTCAGATCGTTTGAAGGATCGTGGGTCGTGGAGTTCTTCTCGTCGGTTGCGAACATTGATGTCTGCGAGTGTGCATATCTTATATAGAAGAACAGGAATACTAACAAGCGAAATGTATGTTGTGTACAATATCTGTTGTGTACATCTTGTATGATACGATAGGGAAGTGAGCGCCTTAAATGAACTACAGTACAAAAAAGCAATAAACTATGCATGCAAAAATGCAACTAAAATAATGAAATATACTGGGGTGTAGACATGTAGAATAGCATAAATAACCCACAGAATAATATATTTTTATTTTTACGAATTTTATTCATAGTATTTCATGGAAATGAACGCTCTGGAGCATTATCACCGCTATTTTACAGGAAATAACGTGCGATAACAGCCCCAGTTAGCTTCTGACACCATGATTCCGTTGATAAATGAAAATAAGTAAATAGAAGCGAATATGAAGTCCAAGGATAAGAAGGAAAAAATCCAACCAAAGGCGGAAAATATACAAAAAGAAACCGCACTAACGGGTGTAAGGTCTAACATTCGAAATATGTATATACGGGTAAAACGAAATTTTTGCGTTTCGGCTGCACAAGTCATGTGGAAATGCCAAGCTGCTCAGGGCAAAAAAAAAACATGCAAAGGAGGATGATTTTTTCCCTTAAAATAGATACAGAAATACTACAGAACCATATCCCACGCAGGCTTCGTCCTTCCACCTCAAATTATTTCCCTCATTCAAAGTCCATTATTGCTTTTTGATGAAGCTGGGACTCTTTCGTGCTGGCAAAAGGATGACGAAGCCCCTCGATCATGGTAAATCGCTGGAGCAAAACTATGAGAGTGCAGGATCGTTGCTCTCGTCAAATTTTTGCCTTATGAGATAGGTAGGCCTGTATTCACTCTTAGGATTAGTCATGAAATGCTATTCGAGGATTCCTAGCATTAAATATATATATACTGTATATATTTAAATCCATGCTATACTTATGTGTGGAGAGAGCAATGACAAAGCCAATGCGACAATGTGACGAAGAGGCACTCGGTGAATGTTGAAGCGTGAACTCTTCTCGTCAAGGGTGCACAAAACAAATTCTAGTGATACTGTATATGTTTACAGAAATTGGGAATGGAAGTGTTCGGATGGTGACAATACTTTTATACTCAAAACACTGAGATTCTGGATAGCATTCAGGAATTACGCTGTCTGGAATCTTAAATATTTAAGCAAGAACCTCTCATACCGGTATGTACACGTTTGGCTACAATGCCGGATGGACAAAATATCATGCAGCTGAGATGTACAGCACTCACAGAACAAAAGTCTTTGCCCCTTTTAAAAACTACCTGGTTTGAGTGTGGGCACCCTCGCCCGGATAAAAACCCAACTTTCAACGTGGGTCGGATGTTTCGAAACGCCAGGTTCGCACATGTCGGAATGAAATTCGTCATTCCCCCATTGGCATGGAGCAGAACCGGATGAGAGCCGTCACATCGTCCAGTAAGGGTTTATAGTGAAAAGGGACTATACCCCCCGGGTACAGTCCAAGGTCACAGACTTTCTAAGCCACACTCGCTTTAAAGAATTTCGAGACTTATTCTGTTACTCTTTTGTCACAAGTCGTGGTCTTTATCAGTTTTGTGAAGAGAATGGATCCTGTTTTTATACTACGCGAATTTTATCATTATCACATAGAACACTTTGATACATTTTTCATCACTTTTTGTAGGCATAAACTTCAATAGATTGCAAGATATAATGGCTAATCCAGAGCAATCCTCAATTAGATTCTCTGTCCAGTACGGTCCTCTGTTGTTTTTTCAAAGCATTTTTACGAAATTTTCTCAGCCTGATAAGAAAATTGCCAATGATAGCAGCGGCATAGTTGTTAGGCTTTGAGGACTCCTTGAGGAGATGGGAACCTTGCCCTAATGATGTGACTTTCACCAACTATTCTAGGGAGCACAGGAGTAATTAGAAAGATTTTTCCACACTATGGGACAAGCAACACTTTGTTGACTCCTCTAATGGGTGGGAGCTATCCTGTCATGCTTGTCAAACAGACTTTTGCTATTGAGCGTCTATATTTTTTCTTTACTCATTCCGTATACTCTGTACATAGCTACTCTTAGAAATGCAATCTGTACAGCATAGGACATGACAACGATAACAACGATGCATGTTTTCTAGCAGGAAGGAAAAACTCTTCTACTGAGAGAAATCAGTTAGGGTGGAGTAAATTTAACAGTGGAGTAGTCTCCACCGAGTTATTTTTTCTTCATTTCCACCCGCTGTAATATTTCCTTCGTCAGGGGTTTTTTTTTCAAATGGAGACTCACCCGTAGATACATGTTGGATCCCTTGTTGAAAGGCACTCAGATACACCGATCACACACAGAAGGAAAAAAGGCCCAGGTTGACCAAAACGTCCCAGTCTGTTGTTTTTCTATTTTTGTTGTTGTAGTTTCAGGTAAAGGTTGAGTACTGGACGAGGTACGGGACGGTCACTGGATGTAATGTAACTTCCCTCGCGACTCCGCGCTAGGCATATCATAAGTGCACCTTTCACTTTCACACGCACACACCCGTATGGAAGAAGAGTTGGAGAGGAGGGAGGGAGGATGATGCACCTTCCCCTTTCCATCCTCACTAGAAGCTCTTCTTTCCTTTTACTTCCCTCAAACTTGACTCGAAAAGTCATACTCAGTTCGATTCGAGAAATTACTGCCCCTTCATCTCAACCCCTTATCCCTCAACAGGCCCTCCCCCCCCCCTTCCCCCCATTTGATTTTTTTTTAACTTTGATTATTTACTCCGTCTAATATAGAGCAATCAGATTTGACTTTAAAATTTATTGCCTGATTTTTCTTCGCCTCCCATCTTTTACAGATCAAATCGATCCACTTTAAAAATTAATTGTCTTCTTTCACCTTTCTGGTCTCAGCCTCTTTTATGCACCGTTTTCATTTGTTCTCAGGTTGGTCTATTGCTCTTGTTTACTTTTATTTAATACTTTTATTGCTTGCATTTTTTTTTCGCTAGTTTATTTTATGCATTTATTTTCAGTTCGTTAATTTATGCTCAGTTTATTTAAACATTTTCAAATTTAAACGTATATGAAGATTCTTTTATGGCGTTTATTTATTTTGCCATCGAGAATGTCGATCTTTTGGTCTCAGTCATGTTATTTGTTCATATGTTTAGGTGAAAGTCAGTTCTCCCTTCCAATGAACAGCTGGAAGGGCGTAACCCCCTGTTGACTACTGCAGGGGGCCGTGTTAAGGAACGACATCCGCATCTCCAAAATCTGATTGATCTTTGTTCTCTCTCTTTATCATTCCTGATGGAGGATCGTGGGTGAAAGAAATGGAACTCTGATCGTCTGTGAACCAGCACCCGTTGGGCATCTGATCTCCCTTCCACGTTGCTCCTTTCCCAACTTTTTCGTATCGAGGTCGTTATAGTGATTTATCGATGCAGGGACAAATCTAAAGACGGTGTTGCTCCCTCCCCGCCATTTCCTCCTCTTAACCCTTGACCCACATCACGAACGTGACTGAATACCAGTGTATTCCTCCCTCTTCAAAGCCTCTTGCGAGTTAAAGAGCAGGTCCGTAAAATATGCAAGCAAACAGATATAGTGTGAAAATAAATATAAAAAAGGTAAATAAGTAAATATTACATATATACATTTTCAGCAGCGATTGTGAAAGTGAAATAACAGACGTGTTCGGCAAGCAGAGTGATGAAGGACGTACTCCTACAATCGCATTATCGTGATAGAGGCGATCCGATAACAGCAGGCGTATGCAAGGATGACTCAGTAAAAAAAAAAAAAAAAGGCCGGCTCCCTTCCCTGCATTGAAGCGGAACCGGGGGCTCTTGACATTGAGGATCCTTTTTGACCGGGGCTCTCACGCTCCACCTGACCAATGACTCTCACGTTCCACCTGACGATGGACATTCTGTGATTGTCTTTCCCTCACGATTCTCGTTCCGCGATTTGTACGCATTTGTCGCAATTTCAGCCAGCTTGTACCAGATTTTTGTCTTGTGCTCTGAAAGTGTGCCTCTCGAGCTGGGTAAATGTTTCTCTATCGGGGTCTAGAGGCAATCGACTAATCGTTTGGCTTCCGAGCGATTATCGTTGTCTTTCAGGTGGCTCACACTTTTTTTGTCACGAAATCATTCCCTAAAGGGCAGGACTCAGTAGTGTAGTGAAATGTAAAAAAATGCATTTCCGTTCAAGGGATCATTATCGATGAAACTGTTAAGAGGCAGGATACTGTATACGAAGCGCCTGAGTCACGCTTCCGACACGCAGCCAAGATTTTCCGCTGCCTCATAAGAAATCAACCACTTTCTATGTGACTTTCCTCTTGGGAGGAAGAGTTATAAACTGGCGTTATTCCTTCCTTCCGGTGAAATGACCCCTCCTTCTCCTTCGCCCATGAGAAAGAAAACTTTTTTTTTGCGTATTCTTAATATTTCCAAATGAAACCATGCAAACGAATGTGAGAATCGTGGAATGTGTATATATTGTGACGGATGAGGATGGCATCGGGAGAGTCGACTGAATGTCTGGGGTTCGGTGGTGTAGTGGTAGCACACCTGACCGGCAATCAGGAGGCCCGGGTTCGATTCCCGGCCGTTCCTTGGGTTCTTTCGACCTCTCATGCCG
>CAJPEV010006317.1:0-10657 GCA_905338385.1 Darwinula stevensoni
GGAGGTGACCTGAGAGAGCCAGCAATAGGATCCAAGGCACTTTCTTGAGGTCCCTTACAACAATTATAGAGCGGAATTTTGATCCAGGGGGGTCGATTTTTATGTTCCCGTAGTACCTTAATGGACCATGAGAGACTGAATAGGATTGCGATTGGCCTAACATGACACGTCCTCGATAAGGTACCTCTAAGACCAGGGATTAATTCCTTAGAGGCCTAATTGGTCCGTTGGTCGAGGATTGTGTTTCTTTAGAAAGAAAAAAGGTAGGTCTACACTCAGAGAAATCGGTAAATCGAGATGAAATACGTCTCTCAATTTTCGCGTTTCGATTTATATCTCTCGCTTCCCGACCGTGCAGGGTCGCCTGAAAGGCGTTAGCAAAACCAAAATGCGTCTATAGGACGTGCAAGGCAAATTTCGATGAGGCTGAAGTTCATCACGAAATGTTCAATGCGGCAGAAGCACATAATATACCTGACCTATACACGCAGAATCAAATTAATGCATTTTCGTCGAGAAAAAAGTTGTCCCCCAATGTGATGCGTTTTTATCGCATCCAACATTTGACGCGATAGCTGCATCCAAAATTCGATGCGATGAAGACGCATCACATGCAGGACAGATTGTTTCGCGAGAAAAATGCATCGAACTGAGGCACTGAATTTTCTGTGTGTAGGGCTGACTCGAAGATAGTGCGTCGATTAGGCCTAAGCCTAACGCTAGTGAGTTTCGCATAGAAGGGGGAAGGTGGGGACGGGGTGAGGTTGAGGGTGGGGATGGGGATGGGGTTGAAGAACGAGAAAATCCTTGGTTTTCTAGCAATGTGACAATTAGTGTTCACATTGCTATATCGACCCCATATTCGAGGCAGGTTCATGGACCCCAGGTCATAACCAAGTTCACTTGTCTCAAAAGAACACGTTACTAAAGTGGCGTGACTATGGAGACATAGAAGAGGCGAGATTCCGCTCTAACCCCATTCATTGACAGGAACTCGATGTAAATGTCAGCGTCGAACCCCCACCCAGGGTCCACCGCCTTCCAGTGGGCTCACGGAGACACGCGTATTACGTCCAGCGACTCCCTCTTGGTCGACTTCAAGGTCGATTCCCGATTCGCCGTCGCGAAGCGTGCCTCACGGAGGTGCTGTTGATAACAAGCCCGCGGGCAGGATCAATAAATAATTGCTTGAGGGCGTTTATATTCGTCGAACAAAAAGGCAAGATTCATTGGCCAATCTCTGGTCTACGTGACACTTCGATCTTGGGTCATTGTTGGTAGCTAAGAAAGGTCCGAACACTTAGCCGATGATTTGCCACGGTTGGTTCAATAATTGACAATCTTGTTCATATTCGGGCGCTCATCGTCGGCTCTCAAAATGCCGCAGTGAGACGACGAGCCTTGGCAGAGTTGGTAGAGCTCATTTCTCATTTTGGACCGGACATCTCCCATGCTGTCTTTTTCAAAGATGAAACTTTCCTTTAAGGCGAAAATCATGTAGCGTTGAAAAAGTTTAAAACTTTCGAGAAACATCTGTTAATTAGGAAATTTAAAATATATAGAAAAGTGCTGTGTTTTAGCAAGTTGCAGTTAAAAAATACCTTGGTGCTTCCAGGAACTGGCTCTAGATCATGTTTACGGTTGGAGAGTCTCATTAGAATATCGGTGGGGGGGGGGGGAACTGCGCACCCTGGCCTGATTGCCCCAATGCACGAATGATCAAAATCCCAATGGAAAGCGATAAGATCTTCGGCTTTTTGAGACCCCCTTTCTTACGGGCTATTTACGTCATATCGCTTCCCGTACCATCGGAACTCGAAGTAAAAAAAATTCGTCTAGACTCTCGTGTCAGGAAAAGGAGAGGTATTTCTACTGGCGTGGAAATCGACGCTGCACGATATAACGCAACTACATTAAATGGTGCAGTGAAAATATTGTGTTGCGACCGAACCTGCATATGTTATTCCTCTGCATGGGGAATTCTGTTTCCGAGAAATTAAATATTACACCAAATAGCTCGTACATGGGCGATACATTCAATACTTTAGAAAGAAGAGAAGAATGTATATTACTCAAGAAAAACTATTTGAATCTCTGCTACCTTTCCATAAAGTTCCCAAGATAAAGAGGTGGACTCATGTAACACCTTACATACCCATAACTATGCCACTTGGAGACACTGTTCATACCTCGAGACATAATGATATGTTAATGTCAATACTTCAATTACAGCACTCACTCGCCGTGGCAAGCAATCACCGAATGCAATCTTGTGCCGATGCTCAAGGCATGAGAACAGTCTCGTGAAGATCAGCTAAATATATATTGCGGTGACTTCTGAAGTGACAAGTTCCTTTCGTGAGAAAGTAATAAAATCTATCAATTGTTCCCAGTGCTTTGATGGTCAAATCCAATGCCTCTGCTGCAAATGGATGGTCTTATCAGACAATGTAAACTAGTGGCAGGTAAACTAAACAAGAACTGTTGTTCGCAAGGAGTCAATATCATATGAAGCGATTTCCATTGTCATAATTGTCAGTGGCAATCTGTAAATCACAGGTCTCTTTTGACCTGTGATTACCCTTGGCGCACGATCATGTGAATGGAGTAATTTTCTAACAACGGGGAAAGAAAGGAGTTCAGTAAATATGGAGAACAGAAATAATGATTCACTTAACGGGCACATTGGCATATATCATGGTCTGCAGGCATTGATCCTTGGGAACTGCCACATTCATATACACCAAACGTTTGTCGCATCGCCTAGCTATTGACTAGGATCACGCACGCTATACGTTCAACCGGAGTTCCTCAGTTGATAAACGACAGATTTGACGATATAATATTCCGTTTGCTTTGTGGTAAATTGGTAATATGTACAAGTAAAACACTTCAATTCCCTTTCCGGCTGTGAAGGTTGCATTCGGCCTGAGTGGCTGTTCATGTAGATGGTATCAATGTTGACCTTCGTCGATGATCTCATTTCTTCCCTTGTTTATTTTCCACGTGATGTTGCCGCACACTTGGTCTATGACATCGAAGATTGTGAGGAGGGATATCCCGAGGCAGACGCCGACGATTCCTCCGATGTTGGCCAGCAGATCTGTCAGGGAGAGCTTCTCCTTCTCCAGGAAGTGAGCCACCTGTTGGATCAGCCAAAAGATCAATACGAATTCCTGTATTTACGTGCTTCCGTAGCAGAGTCGCGGGCGCCATCATGCGAAGCACACGCTGGAGTGGAATAGTTTATAGACAGGGGAATGAACCATTCTAGGGAAAGTATGTCCGAATGTAGTTTTTAGGAAAGTATGTATGATTAGTAAAAGTACTAAAGTTTTAAAGTACGAAAACCATGTAGGAGAAGACGTAAGGAATGATGCTCCGATCACCTAGGGGACTATATGATTCAATTACAAATGAAACAGTTATGTATTAGCTGCCGCCTTCAATTTCAGCATAATGCGGAATGTAATGTTTTCTCTAGTGATCTAATGTAATAATCACTCGTCCCATTATGTTCATCTTTGGGTGCTATATTTTAAATTCATACTGAGCCATATAATGTTCCTAAACTCCTGAAAAACGATTTCCAATAAGTAAAGTACTTTGGGCTCAAATTGTCATGAAAATGTTATACTGGAACAACTTATTGACAGTAAACGTGGCAGTAAAATGAGGTATTACACAGCAAAAGGGCAAGATTTGTCAAACCTTCAGAAAATGCATGTTTCTAATTAAAGAATAATACCTTATTGAGAACTCTGCTGCTTATGGACACTGCAGAATTTGGATGAGGGGCTTTTTGGCTTACCTCATGCATTATATGGATGTAGCTTTCCCTGATTGCATTCAAAATCAAGAATAATGATGGGTTCTATCATAGGGACATGTCCTACAAGCAGTCATTGACATTTTCAGTATAATGCTCTGATAATCGGCTTCCTTGAATGTTTTAATATTGGCTATTGATGCACAACATTTCAATGACTATTGTTTCTACCATTACTGTGATATGACGCTCTAAATATGGGAATATGTCAATGACGCAATGCTCCGTTTTGAACAGAGGTTCTTCAACATTGCTCTTTCTTCCTACGCTCGCGTCCTATCGTTCGGGAGACGCAATGTAGAAATGTAGGGGATTTGATGAAGACGGACCCGTTTGGAAGGGAAACTGACGAGGAGACGGGACTGTCCCATTTTATCACCGAACCACGGACCGGTTTGTTCTGGATTCGCGAAGATGTGATAGTCGGTCAGGTTGCACCTCCTCGGGCAGTTGCAATCGCTCCACAGTTCTAAATCCTGGGCTTTCCACATGAGCGACAAGAACATCATTTCGCTATCACGATCTCGACATTCTGGTTTCGTCAGATTGGCATCCTCAGTCAAAAGTGATGTAATCACACACGATTTTGGGTATGTGGTTTGGAATTTCTCCCAGTAGCAGTTCTCCATGCACTGATGAAACCATTCAGCTCAATACAGCCTCACTATTTGTTAATTCAATTGAATCACCAATTTTGTAATTGAAAACCAAGAGATGAGCTCACCCTCGTGTAACTGTAGCCCTCATCCTCGTTGCAAGGTTCACCTTTCTTGCTCTTTTGCTGAATAACTTCAGGACGAATGAATATGCTAGTCGATGTATTGTTGAGCAGGGCCACGCTCATAGCCTCGAATAGTGGCAATTTCGTGAATTTTTCCCTTTGGTCGTGCACATACACTTTGATTTCGGATGGAAAAAGCTTAAGAGAAATGCATGGTAAATTATTTATTAAAGGTTAATTTTTCCAAGATTTTGTAACATGTTACATTTCGAAGAAAGTGATCGTATGGATGGAAACGACCTTACTATTTTGCACTACCACTTGTAAACAACACGAGAAGATCCGGCATTTAGCATGTAAAATTGTGTGGTACACTAAGTCCATATTCTAGCAAATGAAATAAATAATTGATATGGGAATATCATTGACTGCATAAACCTGGATTTTATCACCTCCACGCTCTTCTTTTCTGATGCTTCATAGCTTATATTTTAGTGAGCAATTCTTCGTTACAGAGGAAAGGATAATGGACGTTTCATCGGATGATGAATTGAACTCAAGCCAGTATATGGTTTCCTTTTCTCGAATCTTTTTTTTCGGACTTCCTGCCTCTCAAACTATTGCATCGGAGGATTATCAGATGAAAGTAATTAAATATTCCACGAAACCAGACTACCTTTTCAATTATCCAGCTATCAGTTTAGAAGGAGGGATTCGTTCTTACTACGCCGAAGTCACTGGTTCTGCCGATCTTCTGGAAGTCAAAAGTGAATTTGGCGACAGTTTTTCCGGTACGAATCAGGTTTTTCATCTGCAACGTGAAGCACTTGAGATAAAATCCATATGGGTCGCCTCCGACTTCTCCACTAAACGTTCGTTCGCTCCAATTCCCATGGTCTGTGGAAGTTTAAAAGACATGTTGAAGTCCTTTGTAAATGTTGTGTAACCAATGTAAAAGCTTGTGGACGCATGGGTGAAATAAGTCAAATCAGAACATTTTGTGCGTGACTAGGCTCTTTCTTCGTCAGTTTATTTCTTCCTGGAAGAAGCTTGCGTAGGAGCGTTTTGTGAATTTCGGCATGCGCTTTCTTCTGACTTTGACTCCAGAACTTTTTTTTTCAGACGTTCAGCAGCAGAATAGTTTACAGTTACCCACTTTTTCAGGGAATTTTGAGAACGCCATAATTTAAAAGTTAATAATATTTGTGCAAGAACGAAATGCTGCAAACATACATGGAGCACTGTCTTAAACCGGTGACGTGGCTGGTAATGCGACATGCTATGACATATGATCATTGTCAACATTACCATAGCAACAACTTCCGTTGCCGAAAATGCCTCATACTCTTATTGTTGGTTGTGAGCACCTCGCCCGGGAAGGCATTCAGTACAATGCAAATCTAATAGCTAAAATTGGTCTCTATGACGTCATATTGGTAGAACTTTATGACAAAATAGTTATCGCCACCAGCTTTTGAATGACACCTATAATTTTAATTTGAGGCACACTGAACGAATTTTGAACTCTCAGTAAACTGATAGAGTGCGGGAGGATGATTCCAGCCATCAGGAACTCCCCATTTCCCTTTTGCAACAATATCCAGTGAGTACCGTCTCAAGGGATTCTAAGTCGACACAGTTTTGGAATTTAAACATGCATGCTTTCAATCAGTTAGAAGGGGATGCGTTCCTTCTCTAGGGGAACCCCAATCGCCTGTATGCAAATGTTGAGAGTGTTCTACTTCCAACCCGTCGCTTTGAGAACGGCCAGTAGAATAGAGGAAGTTTTTGAGCTTGGTTGGGATGCGGGTCGGCTAGATAGGACCGATATAAACCGTGCATCCGGCGTGAAGCGAGGTTGAAAACCAAGTTTCCGGTCGGGTACGAGAAAACGTATCGTTTGAGACCTCGAGTTCTGAAGCTGAAATGGTAAAACAAGCTTCGGACCGGTTCGTTCGGCAATCAAGTTTTAGGTCTAGTGCGGGTTATTACGTGTGAGCACACAGTCTGGGAAGCGTTTGGTATAGTGCTATTCTTTTTGACCTAAATTTGGCCTTATTACATGAAAATGGGACGATTTTTGGACATTTTCTCCAAGTATTATTGCCTCTGGTCATAAGCTTACGATTGACACCTTAATTACTAAAATCCATCCAACCGGAGGAGTCGCCGATTTCGCAGAGCGTCTTCGAGTGGCCCAAAGAGGCGGAAGTTTGATGGAGCAAGGTCTGAGCCGTTTGAACTTCGATGTTCAAATCCTGTCCGGTCTCTACGGTCAGAGAAGCAGGGTGCGGCCGAGCCATTTAAAAAATACTATTATGAAAACTCGTATAAAACTCAAATCAAAACTCTTACTAAACGGTTTTATTGTCTTTTTGACTGATAGTAAACAACTTAACCTGTTCCAACCAGAATAACAAACTGAGATAAATGTACAAGGGTTCCCTTCACTTTTTGATTTACCATCATATATGGATTTGCTCTAAGAACTTTGCAAATACTCACCGGCGATGTGAACAGTTTCGACGTCGAATTCCAAGTTGCTAATTCCGGATTTCTGAATAACTATTCTTCCTCGCAAATCGACTGGAATCATATCATACAAATCCGTCCCCCTCTCGCCAAAGCCCCCTATGAGGGCATCCTTGACAAAGTTGCGCAACAAAATAGAACTACTTTTGAAATGATTCGCGATAGTAGAGCCTTCCATCGTAACTGGCTGAATGCCGGGGTCGTATCTTCCCATGGGAAAGATTCCCCTCATGGGACCGTTTCCCCCCATGGGATCGTATTGACTCATGGGAATGCTGTTCCACATGGGATCATTTCCCCCCATGGGATCGTATTGACTCATGGGAATGCTGTTCCACATGGGATCATTTCCCTCAATGGAGTCGTGTCCCGTCATAAAAAAGTTTATCCAAGGGAAAGACACTGGTGCTGATGGCTTCGGACAGATGGTGAATGCGGGACACTTAATCCTGGGCACATTCTTTACCAAATACAACGTGTTTGTCGGGTAAGATGCATATTCCTCGACCTGGATCAACACCTGTAAGTCCATCTCAAGTTATTAATGGCAATAACATGATGGCACGTGAAAGAGTTAGTCAGTAAGTAAGTTGCAAATTATTATATGTACTGGACTAGAAGAGACAGTTCCTTTTTTAATTTGATGACAGCACGATCTAGGAAGGTATTATACGGTTGTTTGTCGAACGTGCCATTTGGAAGTTAATGGAGCAGCAAAAAAAGATAACCACTGCGTTCGAAATGTGTGTAGAATTGAGAAACAGCGTGCTGTTGTCCGCTTCCTTTGTGGCCAAAGGACATGCCGCCGAGGATATTCAAAAGGAAATGCTTCCAGTATATAATTATACGTGTTCATCGCGACAGGTTGTGTACAACTGGTACCAGAAATTTGCAGGTGGACGTTCATCTGCTACGGCTACTTCATCTACAATGCCTGCAACTTCCGCAACGTCCATCTGCAAATTGCTGGTATCAGCTGTACCCAGCCTGACGCGATAAGCACCTATCATTATTTACTGGAAGCATTTCCTAATGAATATCCTCGGCGGCATGTCCTTTTGGCCCAAAGGAAGCAGGCAACAGCACGCTGTTCCTCAATTGTACGCACATCAAGCGAAGTAGTTGTCTTTTTACTACCCTAGTAACCGTCAAATGGCATGTTCGACGAAAAAACCGAACAATACCTTCCTAGGTTATGCTGCCATTGAATGAGTAGCAAAAAAGGAACTGTAGCGTCTAGTCCCGTACCCGTGTTAAATTTTTACTTACTTATTGAGTAACCCTCGTAAAAGAGTCAGAGAATTTCGACCTGTTTCAGGGCAAGTCCTGCCAATCCCATGATCACCACCGCTTTTACAGCAATTCGAGCAAGACGCATATTTCCTCTGCTTTTCAAACCTTAATGAAGAGAGGTCTTTCCTCGTTTCACTTTTCCTCTCATGATTTAATAAGTCATTATTTACTCCCACTCACCTTGTCCTTCCTGAACCTGGAGATCCGATGCGGATTTCTCTGGCTTCCATGCTTCGGGCGCACACATTTTCTTAACGGAACTTTATAAGTTAGGAAGAAAATGCTGAGATAAAATCACTTATGTCAGCCACTGGGAAGGGCCTGCTGAATCGTGGAATAAGAACATGATGGACGCAAATCCAAGCATCTGGAATCCATATCCATAACAGCGCGATTGCATACTCGTGCTGAGAGTCATTAAGGAAGACGCAAAGCTGACGACAACATTTTGTTTTATCATCGAGTTTGATATTTTAACCCGAGGACATTATTTGAATGGTAGTAGATATATTCAAACGTATGTCCAATAACCTTCTGAGAGCAACGATAGTATCTCTGTCATTTCTGCAAATAAATCTATTTCAGACAATCACGTTTTGCAGAGATATTAGAGGAAGAATCGCTTGGAAAGGCAGAAATCATTTGAATTTCTTTCTCAGGCAATGCCTCAGGTCGCCGTAAACGTACTACTGCTTCAGCATATCATCGGAATCGGTTAACATCTTGAAGAAGCTATCGGTTCTCGTGTCTCGCTTTCCCTCACAAACGCATCACCATGTGCGTAACATCCTCATGTGAAAGACGTGGGAAATGAAAGTCTTTCACATTCCGCTCATTCTCGACGCGTGTGACGCAGAATGCAGACCTTCATCAGAGTTAGGAGTGGTCCGTGCAAATATATTTTTTCTACAGCTTCAAGTTACAGATTCAATTAATCCTGAGATGGATATTATAATTGCAAAGGATCTTACTACCAAACGCCATTTTGTCATGAAATTATTTCTACTAGTACGAAAATATCAAAGAATTTCTTTCCATTCTTTACGTCAAACGCGGACGTGAACATTATTTCGTTCCTGTCCTCAGTACGAAGTCTGCCGGTTCAAAAATATGGATTTTATTGTAACATTTTGAGTGGCTTACTTTTTTGGCCGACCCTATACATGCTACCACCACCTTACTACTTATATAGCGTCTGGGGTTAAGATTTAACTGATTCGATAATTGATCATGTTGTCGTCATTTTCTTCTTTACTAGCACACCTAATCAATGTAAAAAGAAAATCTATGAATCACTTCGCCTCATGTCACTTATGACTCACGTAACGAAAGTTACACTGTCCAAGGATATTGCACCAATGCAATTTATGGTTCGAGTTCTATTTTGATGGAATGGAATCCAAAATAGCTAAGAGAAACCAAGAAAATTTGCCCGTGAAAGCAAAAACACTGTATTAGCAGTTAAAATGACAAATTTTGTGACTCACGTTAAAAGTGAAAACCCAATCATCTCAAAAACGTCGCAAATATTTGTATGCTTTACTAGTTAGTACTTGATGATGAGACAAATTCTCTGACAGGACGCATCATGTGTCACCAACCGCCAGGTTTTAAACTCTTGCCAAATAACATCTTCAAAAAAACCATCCGAAACAGTGTATTCTCTGACGAGTCAAAATAAGCCTCATTGGGATCCTCAAATTCAAAATGGCGAAATGGCGAAACTGCATGACATTGCAGCCAGGATGATCAAAAGCGCAAGTTGCAAGATCTCTGATGCATTCTTCATAGCGACATCAACTGTTGGATTGTCCATTCGTTTTGAAATGTTGATTCTTTTGCCCCTTTTCATGTGCAATGTCCTATTACATTTTCTGAGCCAAATTAATAGGCTCATGTTTATAATTAAGTTGATACCTGTTCTTTTCGTTCCCGTTGTTATGATGATGAATGATATAAAAAATGAAAGGGAAAAGCTGGACATTCAGTTTCTTGAGTACTCTGTCACATGAGTCACGAAAAATTACATAGTTAATAAACTATATTAATAGATCTTAGAGTTCATATGCAACGAAATATATTTCTTACCTTTACTTAAATGACGGCAAAGTAAATAAATCCGTAAATCCGCCCTCGTTTCTTACCCATGCTACGACCTTTAGAATCGAGTGCCTAAGTACCATGGACAGTACCTCACCGAAAGAAGTCTCACGGAACCCTATTGCTACTCGCAGAGCTTCAAGAACACTATAGATATTGTTCCGCATACAACCCCATGCCTG
>CAJPEV010006319.1:0-10657 GCA_905338385.1 Darwinula stevensoni
ACCAAAATGATATTTCGCCCCCCATTCAACAAAGGTGTCGAAAAACGTCCGAAATCGCATTTCAAACGTAACTCGTGAAATTTTATCTGATAGATATGAGTGCCTGGAGTGCGTGGATGCATTCATCTTTGTGATCTATGCTCTGGTTTCTTCGGAAAATTCATTCAAGCCAAGCTTTTCCGGCAGGATACCCACCGCCCGCCTCCACCGGAGGTAGGCTTTCACCCGCGCGGCCGATCAGGTATATCTGCTGAAAAATCACTGCATATTTTTTGACACGTCGACAGCAAAGTGTCTCTGGAGTGTATCGATGCCCGAAACAACACCTTTTCTCTCCCTGCTCACTCTTGATGTTGCTCGTTTCCGACTGTTCTCCATCCCTCTCCTCCCTCCTGTACGCTCGCGTTTGAATGCTTCCTTGATGCGCTTTCAATATAGAAATCTTAAAATGTTCTCTAATAGATAGATAGAAGTGGTTTTCTGTAGTGCACGGACATATTCACATCCGCGATATTTGCTTACGTTCCCCTGGAAAGTTCATTCAAGCCGAGCGTCTTCGGTAGGATATCCGCCGGACGCCTCTACCTGACCGGGTTTTCATCGGCGCACCCGATCGGGTGTCTCTGTTGCATAAATCATTGAATATTTTTCGGCACGTCGACAATGAATCTGACAAATGTATTTCTGCACGCTACACCAAATTTTCTGTCTTTATTCCTTTTGTATGGCCCGAGTCTTGCAATACTGTTGAATCATAGGTTGCAATTTTGGTGGGTCTCATTAGAGGCTGACCTCTACGTCACCATTCCATGAAACAATTTGAATTTGGTCGCCTTTTTCGTGAATTCACTTTCAAGAAGTGATGTAAAATTATTGATTATGCATGTTCGGTTTGTCGAATGTCTTTGCTAAAATCTCGTTTTGCTGCGTCTGCAACCCCTCATTTAAAAGTAGATTGTCTTAGCTTTCTAAATACGTTATTTGCGTTTTCCTCTAGCCAAAGGTTTCCGAGTTGTAGTCCTTTGAATTCGACTCAACAAATGGCCATCTAGCGGCAACTTTGGCAGTGACTTTTGGCCAAACTACGGGTCGGAGGTGACTGTGCGACCCTACTTTGAACTTCCCTAGGGACCCCCTCCAACAATTACTTTTCAGATTTCGAATCCCAGTCGGTCGATTTTCCCTCCCCTACCACCTAAATGTTCATTGAAGGTAGTATGAAAGATATTCGCCACATGATCATATTCTCTCCGGCTACAAGGATTTTTATTTCCATTGTCCAGAGCTACTGATAGTAGGAATTCCATGGAATGCTAATGTGCTTCCGTCTTGGAACGCCATCATCTACACTTCCTTCCTCGTAAAACGCAAATCTTTCTCAAGCTGATTTTTTTTCTCTAAAAAGTTAAGACCTTGTAAGAAATACGGTGTGGCAGAAGCAGGAAATAGCAGAAGAAACTAATTTTGCATTGCCCTCCTCTCCTTCCGCCGAGAAGTAACGCTTGATCTATTGGTAACGAGAGTTTATCATTCAGGTTCTGGGCTTTCGTGGAATAGAAAAGTATTGGGCCTGTTTTGTAGATATAGATCACCTCAGAGCCCTGGAAGGAGAGAGTGGTAAAGGGACGCAGTCCCGTTTGTTTTGGAATGGCTGATGTAACCAATGTTGCTGATGCTGGCGTAACCAAGCTTAATGAAATTTCACGACAATATATAACAACTTTTGCCAACATATTGGATAGAGTTTTGTTTCTCGCAGAGCCCTCTATTAGGTTAGAAAAACGCATTCTACCTAAACCTCTCAAATCAAGATCTTATCAATTTGATAAAATCCTTTAAAGAACATCATTCAAATGAATATGCCTTGATCCAGTAGCCCTGAAAGTTTCATGATTCTATCCCATCTCCTTACTAAGATATCAAATTTCACATGTTCTAGCAGAATGTGGTGACATCCGATTCACGGTTTTAGCGTTACCCAGGATTAACCAACATGGAGATATCCGTCCTTCATCCCATAGGGAGTTTTTCCAATCGGTTCCCCTTGCCTCCACATCGCCATCCAGCACGAAACATTCAAAATCTGGAGATTATCCTTTGCGAAGTTTCATTGGCTTGCGGTCAATCTCAAAGCTAACCTGGCATCGATTGAGGACTGAGCGACAGACCTTCTGAACGCCATCTTCGACGCCATCCTGAGGGATGGTGTCGAACTCCTCTTTAGCTATTTTTTTTACGTAAAAGCTCGCAGGCGAAAGGGAAAGTAATAAAACCATAACTTCTCCGAGCGAAGACCTTTCTTTGTCTTTGAATTTCTCCCGGATGCAGGTCGTGCCGGATTTTTCACGGGGAAATACGGAAATCCGCTTACGAGGTGTTCGATTCGATCTGGCCCGTGTCCATCGCAGCACGGCTCGGAACAGATTTTCCCCGTCCCGGATGCCCCGTGACGGTCTCGAGGCGAAAACCGCAGAAATGCCTTACCACACTCGAGGACGATCGCCCTCCACGGTAGGCGAGGGAAGAAGAAAAAAGAGAGGAAGAGACCTGGATTTAAGGGCCTGCAGTGATCGAAGGGATGACCCGTGAAACCTTTTGGGCAGGAACAGATGGGCTTGTGGTTCTCCACACGGCATTCTGCGTTCTCCCCGCACGCATCCGTGCAAGGGTCCACGCACTTGTACTGTCGACACTCTCGGGTTAGTGCGCAGGCGGAATCCGACTCGCACTCCGCTCTGGAAACCATAGCATTTCACACATTAACCCTTTAGACCTGAATTAAGGCCGCTATGGGTAGAATATAATTTTTTTGCATTTTTGAGCTCTTTCACGATTGTAATTGAAAATTTCGAGCTTCATATGTGGTTTTCAAATTTCGTATAAATTTGCCATATCATACCATATATTGTATACAGGGTGGCTCAGAGGAACGGGAAATTTTGGAACGGAGATTTATGGAAGAGACAACATATTTTAAATACATTTATTCATGACAATTAATAGTACAGAGTATGCCATTGATGAATTGAATACCAATTTCTTGAAGATGCTATCAAGTAGGTGAAGATGCTATCAAGCAGGAATGTCTGCGCTCTGCGCAGACATTCCTGCAGTCTTTTAGGGACATTTTGCATGACTCGACGAAACATTTCAACAGGAAAGTTGGCGATTTCCTCTCGGATATTGGTCTTCAGTTCTTCGGTCGTAGCAGGTCGACTACGGTACACCTTGCTCTTAAGGTGACCCCACAAAAAGAAATCGCACACTGTCAGGTCAGGGGATCTTAGAGGCCATGAAATGTCGCCGTTTCTCGAATTTACACGATTGCCAAACAATTGTCGTACAGCTGCCATTGATATTCGTGCTGTGTGTGACGTTGCTCCGTCTTGTTGAAACCAGGTGTTTTCAATCACTTGTGGGAAAATCTGCAGTTCGTGCGCAACAAAGGTTTCCAGCATGGCAACATACCGCATAGACGTTACAGTGGTTGCAAGGCCATCATCATTCTCAAAAAAGTAAGGGCTTATGACGGCATACGATGACATAGCGCACCGCACGGTAACATTCTGCTGTGTAACGGGCGCTGGTGTAGCTGAGCAGGATTTCGCTGGGCCCAATAGCGAAAATTTTGTTTATTGACGAATCCATTCAGGTGGAAGTGGGCTTCGTCTGACATCCACAGGTTGTTAATGAAATCCTCGTCCTCATTTACCTTTGCCATCATTCGTTCACATAATTGTCGCCGCATTAGGTGATCATTGGGTTTAAGTTCCTGGACGATCTGTAACTTGTACGGATGGAACTTTAAGTCCTGCGACAGTATTCTTTGAACACTGGAACGATGCAACTGTAAAGAAATTGCAAGACGTCGAACTGAACGTTGTGGGCTTCTTATGACAGCAGCTCGAACAGCCTCGATATTGTCTGGCGTTCGAGCGGTTCGCACACAACCTGCAGGTTTCTTTTTCAAGCCGAACCTGTTTCCTCAAAATTCCGTACCCATGCATGTGCTGACGGAACACGATCATGACGTCCTAAATTGAAGTGACGTCGAAATTCTCTACGCGCAGCCTCCACACTGTCATTGTTCTTGTAAAATGCTTTGACCGCAAATGCACGTTGTGCACCACTCCACTGATGCATGACAACTAAACGGCAAGATGTCGTAAGGTGGGTTTCATACGTCATTCAGCGCTACCAACCTCCCAGGTCTGACAAAACAACTTTCAACATTTCCCGTTTCTCAGAGCCACCCTGTATTATACATTTGATTAAATATCTGAATATTACAAAAATAAAGCGTGAAAGTAGGCCTCTGGTGTAACATTGCCGTGCATAATTGCGCCCATTGTAGCGTAATATGGAGCGCAAAGTCACAAGAATCCTAAGAAATTGCCATTGGTACAATGTAAATGCAATGTCCATTGGAATTGGTGTCAGGTCTGAAGGGGTGAAATTCTTCGCGTTCGCTCTCCCCATAAAAATGTGCGTAAAAGTGCACCACGACGGTGGGCGACGGGAGATCCACCCCTTCTATTTCTTCAGGTGCGATCTTCGGGGGAAGAGGTACGCTTTCGCGTCCGTTTCCGATGCTTTCTAAAGTAAGTTTTCCGAAGGAGGTCGGGAACAGTAGACACAGGAAACGGGATTGACCGGACCGCGCGTGGCCTCGCGGCTGGAGCGTGGGTCCGTTCCGGCCACGCTTCGATTCCATCCCGGAGACGAATAGCTCACCTGCACCCTTGGACGGGGTTGCCGAAGAAATGGGGAAGGCAGGAGCAGATGGCCAGATGGAATGCAACCTCGCACTTGGAGTTTCTCCCGCACGGCGACGGATCGCACAGCTCCTCTTAAGATTCACGAACGAAATCGGTCTCGCGAACGCCCGGGAGACATGGGAAACGGATGCATGCGGTGAAACGTTACCGGGGCCGAGTCGTCGACACCGTTCGAATGGATCGCCGGTGTGACCGGCGGGGCAGGTGCAGGCGGGGACGTGTCTCCGAACGATGCATTGTGCACCCGTCCCGCACGTCCCTGGACACGGATCCGTGCAGTGGAAATCCTTGCACACTCGATCGTCGCTGCAGTCGTGAGTCTCTGCGAAAGCGAGAAACGACGGATGAGTTACCGCTCTCGCGCCTTCGGAAACGCTCGAGATCGCGGAAGACGCACCGACGCATTCACCCTCCATGCAGCCCGTCTGGGGGTTCCCGTAGTAGATGCACCAGCACACTGGATAGCCACCGCTGGCCCGACACTTCGCGTGCGCCCCACAAGGATTCGGGAAACACGGGTCCGTGCTATCTCTCTCGCTCTCTAGGGACATTTAAAAAAAACGATGTCATTGACTATCAGATTACAATATCTTTTTCCTATAGAATATTCTAAACCAGCTTGACTTTGACTCCTTCGGCTGGAAAGGAAAGGAACTCCCTCGTGGATGTGATGATCAGAAGGTGAGCATTCCCTCTTAAGGAATTTGGGTACATCGCTTTTGCCCACATTACATTTTTGCCACCTGACCAGAGCACTTCCGCATTGCGACGGAGAGCGGCAACGCTGGACGGCATGATTTTTTATAGGGAAGAGTTGGTGTCGCACGATGAAGATATCAGATACATCTGCCGAAATGCGAAATAAATAGCAAAACACAGTCACTGCTTCATTTGCGATGGGATCCAGAGGGGCACATTTAGCAATTTTCCACCTTCTCGGTTCATCAGCCCCCAAAACATCACGCGGGGGAATGCGAAGCCTCACACAGGATCATTCTTCTTTTCCCACAAGAAACACAGCGTGATAACTGTGAGGCTCCGGTTGAAAAGAAAGGGACAACGGAGGAATACACTATGGTATCATGAATGTCTCTTCAAATTGAAAGAATGTCTTTTGGATTTTCCCTCTTCTTCATGAGAAAATCCGTGAATAAATTTAAATTTGAAGCGGTATCATGGATGAATTGTATTCAGTTTCTGTGTAACTCAGAAGGTTTGAGTTCTGAATGCCTGATTTCTTTAATCATAAAGTAGGGGTATTCATATTTGGTAGCTCGGACGTAAATGGACCAGTAAACGGAGATTAGAGGTAAAATCCAAGTTTTGATGAATAGGAACACAAAGTTCATAACAGAAACAGGGCCTTAATCTAGCGTGCATGGTGAAATAATTTCCAGTTGCAATGATATCTGAAAACCTACACTAAGGTGCAAAAGTATTTGCCCCCGTATCTCAAGTTTTCTTCTTTTTCGTTTGGAAAATAGCAACTTCGTGATTATACAGTGATGAATAAATTATAAGATAATTGGGAGTGTTGAGATACAGTCGATGGCTTCCGGTGCTGCATGATGTAATTCAGCAGTACCACCACGGAAGGAGTATATGGGCAGTTGTTGACTATATGGTCCATGGTTTGAATTTCGCCGCATTGACATAGTGGTGAGTCTTTAATCCGCCATTTGTGCAAAATAGCTGCACATCCACCGTGTGAAGCTCTTATACGGTTGATGGCGCTCCAATGTTTTCGTCGAAGCAAAAAAACAGGAAGCTCGGATGTAATGTGGCTTTTGTTCTCAACATCAGCGTCGTTCCATAGTGTTCGCCACTGTTCATCTGGTCCGGTGCTGGTGGACCGGAGTGCTTCACCTGCAGTCCAGAAAGGTCTGTGGGACTTAAGGCGTGCTCGTGGTAGTCGGCTGATGTCGTGGAGCGGAATAGATGCGTGGAGCTGGGTGTCGACCAGGTGGGTGTGCGAGCTTTGGGCCCAGACTGGTGAGCAGTACTCGGCCGTGAAGTACACCAACCTGAAGTAATTCTCAAGTAATTTTCAGGGTGGGTGGGATGAATATTAAAAAAAAAGGTTCATTCAAAGAAAAGGCAAGGGACAGAGTGCAAAATTACAGCAATCAATAGTTGATCCTCCCTCCCTTGGAATCAATGACAAACATCGCGCTCTCATCGACTCCAGAGTCGATTCGAGGCATGATTTAGAGTGGCCACGTCGATTCTGTCTCATTCTTCGTGCAGAAATCTGTCTAGTTGGTCGAGATTTGATGGTTTTCGCTTCTCGACAAGCTGTTTGAGGATCGACCAAAGGTTCTCGATCGGATTGTCGTCGGGATAGTTGGAAGGCCAGTCGATCGTTTCGGGTGCGTCCTCGAATAGGAACTCCTTCGTCATTAGACTTCTATGTCTGGGATCTTTGCCTTGTTGCATTCGGCAGCATCGACCGAACAGACACTGAGTAGATGATCTCGAAGGATTAGAACGTAATAAGGGCCATCCCTAATTCTCACGAACGAAAGATAGCCGACTAGGCCTATGACACTGAAGCCGCCCACACCATAATCTTATTCTTTTCAGGATTCGCTCGACCTCGCTTTTTGGATTCTTTGACCCTCAACGAATTGTGTTTCTGTATAATCGGTAGGAGGTCTCGTCAATGAATACTATTCGGCTCCAATCGTCGTTCTTGGGCTGAATTACCTACCGGACGCACGTATATTTGTACTTCTGTACATTGGCGTGGCGTGGGGCAAAGTATTCCGGTAACCCATCCGTTTCAGCTGGTGTTGTACCATCCAGCGGGACACGTGCCGACCTAGAACCTGAAGCTACTTTTCCGTAAGTTCCATCACTGTTGTCTCATGATTTCGTCGAATCCACTGCCAGAGTACCTTTTCGTCGTCGGCGGATATATATAGCAGGGTCGACCACTACCACGGCGTCTACTCTCCACCGTGCCTTGTTCATTGATCTTGACGATATTTTACCCGATAAACCGAACGGAGATCTCCGTCAGACGGGCAATTGCGGCGGGATATCGATTACAGTTGTTCCAGGAGTGTAAAATAGTTGATCGCTTCGTTTTCGGCAAAGTAGGATTTCCTTGTCGGGGCATTTTCTTCCAACTCAAGAATGTTTGCGACGATTTGCGGTTTTCACAGCTATATATATAGTCCTTTATTCACCTTCTAAAAAGTTTTCGAAGAATCTCTCCAGAAATTTCCAGAGATATTCTTACAGAAAGTTGGCTTATGAGAGGGGAAAGGTCTTTTGCACCTTGATGTATGTTACCCTGATAGGATATGAATATCAACGGCCTGTCTATGACATTGGAAAACGGACTCTCCCTTGAATACAATTTCGCCTGACCGACCAGAAAGTCGGTAGTAGGTCATGCAGCTTCCTTGCTAAACGTGGCAAAGCGTGTCCCAGATAAATTATTTGAAATAGAGCTTAATATGCATTTTCTCTCGCTTTCTGCTGAAATCTTATTGGCTACCAAAACAATATCTAAAATATATATATATTAGAAAAGTGACGAATGAGCTCGCATTTCTTGAATGCTTCTTCACTCATGAATGTGGAATGAATTTTATACTCATCTACAGGGTGAGTCAAAAGTCCTACCCACCTTTTGAACGTTAATAACTTCTGAACGGTTGATCTCATGGAGATGAGGTTTTCACCATTCGAAATACAAGACAATTATATATATGAGCAAATATTTTTTCGCTAATTCTCCAGTGGAAAATAAATTCCTGTTTTTCAGTCATATAAAAGCGATGGAACCCACAGCATGCATGCAGCACTGTGTCTAATTATTTTTTCGACTGTCAGAGGATGTCCAGAAGGTCCAGAAGGTCTGCTACGTTTCCTGTCCTGTCAAAATGTGAGTTGATACGAGCAAACAACTTGTGGCTGACTGTTTCACCGATCAATTTTTTCCTGAAATGTCAATCGGTTTCCGTCGCATTCGGAGTAAAACTGAACTTTTCTAACTCGCTTATAATTGGTCAATCAATTATCAGCCACTTTCCTCTATCCTTCACAAATTAGAATGGATCACAGACAAGGCACAATAAATCTCATACTGGAAAAGACAATTGGATGCGGTGTCGCACGGGTATTGTCCCATACCAAACCCTCTGCATAACCCCGAATTAGAATTTGATTTCCGAATGAATTAGCAAAATAATGTAAAATGATTCATTCAATACAGAATTGACTAGTCTTCCGAATGGTTTAAACAGCATCTTGATGAGATCGAGCGTTGGGAAGGTATTCACGTTCTAAGGATGGGCAGGACTTTTGACTCAATCTGTAGATCAATGGTTTCTCCCAGTCAGCATACCATGGAGAGAGCGAAGGGAATCACTGTATACCTCTTCCTTGTCTTAAGTCGGCACTAAAGGGGAATTCAGAAATTCAATCAGAAGTTTTTTATTGCTGTGTTTCTTCCCCAAAATCTTGATTCATTTTGAAACTTGAGTTCACTCCCGAAACTCCCACTTTCGTTGGAACCGCAAAATAGCACCAAAGGAAGCGGGAGTTTGACTTGCTCCACTGCATCTGGGGGCAGCAAGGCAAAGCGGTAGTCAGAGTGGCATCTACACTCTTAGAAAATTCCGAGCGTTTGGGGATCCAAGACATTCCACTGCAAGTAATTTCTATGACAGACAAATGATTGTCGGCATTCCATTGTAGGCAATTCATTCCCATTCATCAATTGATTGTACTGTCAATTGCACAGTGATACCCTTTTCGCTGCATCCACTTTCGCTACGGAAATCGTCCTGGGCCCAGTCAAAAATTTTCGTTGGTTTATCGTTGGCCCATAACTGGAGAAATGGACTCATTTTTGGCGAATGATTGGCCTGTCAACTCACACTTGTGAGTGCCAATGAGCCAATGTGGATGAGAAGGTTCCGAAAACCGGCATGAGATGGAGCTAAAGTGGTCGTCGTAGGGAGTCACTTCCCGGATTCTACCCGGAGTCCCCTGTCCCTTTTGCACAGTTTCCTATGGTTTCTCACGTAGATCTCAGAAGAAGAAAATTGAATTTCTTCAAACATTTCCCTGAGGATATAACCTAGTCCTGGAATGAACCCGGAAATTCCGTCCCCGAGGTCCGTGGGAGGATCCTTCTACTTTCCACGATAAACTACACTCTTAGAAAATTCCGAGCGTTTGGGGAGTAAAAAGTGAGCACACCGTGAGCTTTTCGAATTTACTCTCTTACTACTCACCAAATGCTCCCTATGAACTTTTCGAATTTACTCTCTTATTACTCACCAAATGCTCCCTCACCGCTCGTATTGAAGTGAACACCTTGAACTTCTTCGCCAGGCCACTAGATGGAGGCAAGGGTCTCGCTTTTCGCACAGTACACAAAAGTTCCCTTCACTCTTTCCCTGGAATAGTCCCTCGCAGGATTGTTTAGTACTTTGCCGTATGTCTCACCAAGTCTCATTATAGGAATCAATAAACACGGACGCTTCATACTTGTTATCCACATATTCAAGACATATTCCTAGAGTCCAGGTCATAAACTAGCCCATATTCCTATTGAGAACCCTTTTGGGAGGCGTATGGTTTTATCCGCATAGGAGACCTGGAATATACAGTGTTCATGAACATCATTCAATCATACCTCAATTAGATCAGGTAATAAGGGACTGATGTCCTGGACACTCCACGGAACCTGTACGAGATGGTCCACCCTCTGATGTGTGCTATAATCAGTACAGTCAGAGGTAGGTCAACGCCTGTACGAGAGCGAAAGCGCCACACAGTATTTGTGAGAATTTTCGTATTTGCATGACATCCCTATCACTTTCTGATGGGAGCGTTCTTACTCACGGAGGAGGAGAGCA
>CAJPEV010006320.1:0-10655 GCA_905338385.1 Darwinula stevensoni
TAACAAAGACAATTTGATGGCTGCCGGGACAAAGAGCCCCGGCAGATGGGGTGAAGGATTGACCTGACCGAAAAAAAGCACGGTGAGGACAAGCTAAAGCCTGGGTGTGGACTCTAGCTAAGGATCTCCCCCATTGAGACGCATTCCCTGGGGGTCCTCGATTGGGCAGGCCCCCAAAGGACCATGAGGCCATCTTTGATGGGGTCGGATATCCTTTAAGGCTCCGAAATAGGATACTTCAACTCCTCTTCTGAATTTCCAATCTGGGGTCACTAGAGGCTTCCTTGCTTATTTCATTCCGAGATGGAAATTTAACTTTTAGTTTCATGTACTCCTACTATCCATGTCCACTGGGGATCACTATCGGCATCTTGCGGCGGAATTTTTAATTATAGGTCTAGGGTCAATCACTCCCCCTTTCAGAGGGGTAGTAGGCTTTTACTCCCTTACCGTGACAATATATAAGATGTCGTGCAGTTTATTTGTTATGTTTATTTGTGTCCGATATGGAGAGAAAGAGGGGGCAGTCTGGGGATTAGTATGGACTCTAGTCCTCCCTTCGCGCATGGCCCAGGGCCCTCGCTTTCGGTGTGAATTGAAGCCACCGACAATTGGCACATCCTAATTTCCAACTTTGCGTGATAGGAACTTGTACCTCTAACTTCTTTGTTCTCTTCGATTGTTAGTACATTCCTCTGGAATGACGTAGTCGCCAATTGAAAGAAAGTGAGTTGCCTACAATCACATAGAAAATTAGAGAAAATAGGTTGTTTCTGTGTATTCTTTTATTTCGACATTGTCCTGCAAGGGTCAATATTACATTCTTTTGTGTTCTTTTAATATTGGTCGGTGAAATTGATTCAATTCTGTAAATGAATCAATTAATCAGACCCGTTGTGGTGATACTCTCTTCTCGAACTTGAACAGGCACGAATCTCGCTCACCAAAAGGAGTTCGTAGAGTTTTGTCCGGTGCGGGACGCAGAGAGAGTTTAAAGGAAATTTTTTTTTTAAGAAAGTGAATTGGCGTCAATCACATAGAAGCCAGTGGTGTTTCCTCTTGGGAGTATCGTAGAGGACCCACGACTCATCCCCAGGAATGAGGTGATCGAGCCAAGACGCGAAGTCGAAGGACGATCCAGGCCATGCTGCAGTCGCACGCGATCGGGTTGTCCGGGATGAGGAAGAACGAAGAACGTGGGAGATGCAATATGAAGATGTAACTGCTTACGGGCGTGATTGCGGAACTGGCGAACGTACTTTCTTGATCTATGATCACGAATATGAAGCAATGAATATTAGCAGGATGATGAAAGAGATATATTTGAGTTTTCATCCTGCCAGAAGAAATTATATTAATGTATATGACGTTGTACATGGGATTGCATGCGATTCCGGGGTTGCGATGATGCTGTAATCGAAATACAGATTCTGGAAACTCTCACCGTGGAGCTCGAATGGAAATGGAAAATCCTTGCAGGGTCTCCACATCCTCGAAGAATCCGAGTTGGATCTCCGATATCGGATGAGAATCCGTTCAAGTCCATCTGCACTATTGGAGCATGAAAAAAAAGCCTCAATCTCGCAGTCGCTAAAATGTCACAATATGTAGGGCTTCACCCTGATTCCAATTTCTTTAGCTTTGATGCCGGTTGCTTCAAGTTAAGCGCCAACAGCCCTACCTGTAGCGAGAAGATTTAATTAACGGCATACAATACATGATTTTTTTAAATTATAAAATCATATCTCATAAAGATGATAAGGTTTTTTTTTTCTTAAAAAAAAATCATGTCTCAAAAAAATGAAGGGCCAACGTTTCCTGGCCACATGGAATCCTATTCACCATGGAGGACATGTGATGCCACGTATCAAGAACGTACCCACGGTCGCTTTTATGGGGGAATCCCCCTCGAAGGGGATTATTTTCGGATGAGAAACTAAGCCATCATTCCCTATCTCTGTCTTGTAGATTCATGAGACTATTCCTCAACTCCGGAACTATCAGGTGCGACTCTTCACGTCCGATATAGAGAGAAATAAGGGACAGTCTGGGAATTTAGTATGGACTCTATTCCTCCCATCGCACCTGTCTCAGGGCACTCGCCTTCGGTATGAATAAATCCTCCACATTCCTCCTTCTTCAGCCTCCTTGCTTCCATTCCTGGGCAGAACTTATGCCCGATGCTGGTGACATCCTTCCCTGCACTTGCGCCGGAGCAGATGTGGGCAGTGGGAGGGTGAACTGCTCCGATGCGACGCCGAGCGGTCAGATTTTCGTCTGGTCCAGCGCCTTCGGGGAGTTCTCATGGGACGGCGTCCTCGGGATTGAAGGGAATCGATCACGTTGGGACCTTTCAGCAGCTCCAGACTTCTGTATCTAACGATTGTCATTAATGAAATCTCCACCCTGCAACTTTTCTCTTCTTTGCTGATTTTGACCACATCATGTTATGGAAGGGCATGTTCACGATAAAAATCAGAAATTGAAAACGTCCACTGACACACCCGCTCGGAAAGCCAAGAAAAGTACAGCGCGACTTACACTTCCCGCCCTCTCATCCCATCAAAATGAAACAAAGGACAGTCGCAACATGGACGCAACAAGACGAATTTTAGCGACGTTTAGCGAACCAAGTCCTCTGCGTCTGCAAAATCGCCACTTCACGCGCTGGCGACGGTTCGTACTGGTTCGATCATCAGGCAATCCCAGCTCATCAGCAGACAATAAGAGCATAGAACGCTGAAACTAATTTCTCTCTTTTCCAAGGATAAATGGGCTACTGTGAGGAAGAGGTCAGTTTGTATTGGTTTCATGGATTTATTTGAGAAGGATTTCGGGGGCCGGGTGGAATCTTTTTTGATGGCCGTAATCTGCCGACCAATGCATTAAACAAGAAAAACTGCAAAACAAATTTCTCGACCTTAAAGAAATTTGTTACAGTGCAGTTTGTGTTCATGAAGTAGCTTTAAAGACCGTATTGTCGGTGACAGAAAGCTCTATTATTTCATCAGAGTCATATTCAGTACATGACTTGCCCATGCCCATGAAAGATTCAAATTTGCTACTAAAAAAAAAAACCAAAGGCAACCCACTTGATCCATTTCTTTTAAATCAATTTCTTTCACAAATTGTCCATCATAAATTTCTGAGCAACATGACCTAACAGTTCATTTTTGCAAAGCCATCCCACTGGCATTCCATAGTCTCTCCTTGAGAACCGAAATACTGAAATCCAGAAGAATTTCACAAACATTGCTTGGCACCATCGGGATTGTTTTCGCAATTTCAAACGGCAACGGCATTGTAACGGATAAGGAGGAACATCGAAGCGACTTGGCACAAAGGTAATTCCAAAGAGACAGTGGAGTGATCACATAACGTTCCCCTTTTCGTCTGCATACTTGGGCAACGGACAATATTGATGCAATTAATTTCGAATCGCCAGAAGGAAGAATTACCCACTCACGCTCACATGCTGCGAGAGCGTTTTAACGCGTCAGTACTAGCAGCAAGTGCTCAAACATTACATGAATTTTTTGCGTCCGACCGACCAAGTACATACTCGTGAAATAATATTCTTGTGTCGAAAATGGGAAGGAAGCTAAAGTTCTGAAGGCGTATGACGTTGTACATGCTCTGTGAACTGATGCACTGCTAAATCGAAAGGATTCCGACCGATTACTGGTGATACGTGATGCGCAGGCACGAGTTCATGGCTCTGATGTTGTGTTATACCGGTGCATGTTGTGAAGGTCATGCACTAAAATGGTCATATCTCCGTTCATAGTCAAAAACCCAAAATGAAATTTGCAGTGTACATGAAGGAGATCGTATCAAATGAGGTCATATATATTTTTTTTTTTTAGCGAAATCGATTGTGGGAACGTAGGTCCAGGTCAAGTCAAGTTTCAAGATCATTACAAAATTGCTAACGTTGTAGTCGAGGTCCTGTTCTGTTAACCGACATGTGCTGGAATCAAGATTAAACTTTAACGCCGCACGTTGTTTATGGAATTACTCCAATTCGAACCCATTTCCCTGACATGTACACGAACTATAAACTGGACCCAGAAATTAATGGGAATAACTCTGTCCCCAATTGTCTACCCAATGGAGGCATTTTCTGAAACCCAGATGACCAATGAGGAGTGTGGCCAGTTTAAGAAACTCCTCCACCGAAAATCCACAACGGTGGAAAGCTTGAATGTAAGAGTCAGTTCCGAGCTGATCGGGGACTGGGCCCAACCTTTTGATCGTGGTTCCCTCCCTCAAAATTATTCTTTTCCTTTTCATCTCCTCCCCTATGAAAGATTTGAAGTGTACCTATGGTCCGGAAGCTTCACATTAAATTCGATTCAGTGACGAGTATCTGTGGACAGGATACGTGAGTTTCTTTCGACCTAGTTGTATTTAGTAGAATGAGTAGTATTTCCGAGCCAGGTGCTAGGGACATAGGTTGGGTAAGGGATTAAGAATGGGGTAAATCATTATCTAAATTCTTAAAGACAGAAATTCATTCCATTTGTTGTGTATGTGAGACGGACCGTTTCTTTTTCTGTTGATTAAGGTTCCTAATACATTTTGTTCCTTTTATTTCGACATTGTCCTGCAAGGGTCAACATTACATTCTTTTGTGTTCTTTTAATATCGGTCGGTGAAATTGATTCAATTCTGAAAATGAATCAATTAATCAGACTCGTTGTGGTGATACTCTCTTCTCGAACTTGAACAGGCACGAATCTCGATCACCAAAAGGAGTTCGTAGAGTTTTGTCCGGTGCGGGACGCAGAGAGAGTTTAAGGGAAATTTGTTTTTTAAGAAAGTGAATTGGCGTCAATCACATAGAAAATTAGAGAAAGTAGGTTGTTTCTTTGTATCCATTTACGTGATTGATACAATCCGACCCACTGCGTCCCGTGCACGTGACAAATGGCGCAGTCGGTGTGATACAAATTTTGATTGCCTGGGAAAACCCTGATCAAAATTTGTGGAGAAAGATTAAGTATAAAATTAATGGTAAAAACGTTTGCAACAGGTAAAAGTGGTGGAAATTGTCAAGTCCTGTTCCGAGAAAGGAGTATCAGAAGTTAGTCCCTGCAGTTCTCGTGAGTAAAATTGAAACTGTAATAATGGCGGAAGCGAAGGATACTTCAACTCGACATTCTGATATTTTGAGGTCCATTCCAGAGTTTTTTGGTGAGAAAGGATCAATTCCTGCACGAGAATTCACAGTAAAAGTTAAAATCGTTAAAACTATGGTGGGATGGGAGGATCATGTTGCAATCGCGATCGTCGGACTGAAGGTCACAGGACCAACGACTGTGAATGTGGAGAGTTCGGAGGCGACTTCGGAGGACGACATACACTCTGCTTTCAACAACGCTACCTGGCCCTTCCAAAATCTCAAGTAAGCTGATATTGTAAGGAAGATCGAGGAAGGAGCTCCTCGTGCATGTTTTTACGTGCAAATGCATTTGTGTAACATGGCGGACCAGATACCGAAGTCAAATCAACTTCATCAAATAGGATTATCAAATCTAATTCACGGAGACAATGGGATGAAGTAGTTACAACGGAGCAGCGAAGGAGAAAGGAAGACCTTGGATGCACGCACACGATATGGAAAGAACGCGTCCACGCGCGTCGGTCGGCTCAAGGCGGCACGCATATGTGTCAGGCAACCGGCATTTCTCCTGCTCGCGGAGATCATACAATTCGTACCTTCTTCTTCAGGGGTTGGGTCGTTGCATCCAAGTAATACGACGATACTCACTTCCAACGGGTAGTAAGAATCGTCGTAATTGACGATACTCACTACCCGTTCTGTCAGCGGGAGTAGACCGGCCTGAAATCCAAGGAGATAGTCACGGCCGAGATGGCTTAGGCCCGGGTTAAGCACATACATGCCACACGGACATGTAGGTCCGACGGCGAGGCGAAGACACATTTACACCTTCCCCCCCCCCCTTCCCCCAGCGTATAAGACGCACTCCCTGGGTGTTCTCGAGTGGGCAAGGACCCTAGTAACCGTGAGGCCATCATTGTCGAAGCCAGATGTCCTTTAAGGTTCCGAGCTAGGACACGTCAGCTCCTCGTTCCAACTACCTGCCTAGGATCACTAGAGGCGTCCTTGGCTGATTTAATTCCAAGATGGAATTTTAACTTTTTCTTTCATGTACTCCTGCTATTCACGATCGAAGGGGCTCGCTAGCGGCATCTAGCGGCGGTGGATTAAAGTATCGGTCTAGGGTCAATCACTCCCCCTTTCAGGGGGGTAGTAGGCTTTTACTCCCTAACCCTGACAATATATAAGATGTCGTGCAGTCCATTTCGTGTGATCATCATACCCGTTGTGCAGAAAATTCGAGTTCTCCCTTTTGTGAAGGCCCTTCTAGTAAAGCTGCAAGACCGGCCAATCCCAATCGAACTCGAAACCTGGCTACGAATGATCCGTGGGAATGAAGTCGGAAAGAGGCCATAACGCGTTAAAGGGAATCGCCGCTGTCTTTCACGACTGCGATGGAAGGAAGAGCTGAGGACAGAGAGACATCCGCGAAGTCGAAGGACGATCCAGGCCATGCTGCAGTCGCACGCGATCGGGTTGTCCGGGATGAGGAAGAACGAAGAACGTGGGAGATGCAATATGAAGATGTAACTGCTTACGGGCGTGATTGCGGAGCTGGCGAACTTACTTTCTTGATCTATGATTATGAATTTGAAGCAATGAATATTAGCAGGATTGAGGCTTCGGCTTCTATACAACTATACGGAATACGACGATACGACTCCCAATACGACAGTTTTCAGGGTACCATGACCATTGATGAAGGTAATGTCCAACACAAGCAGAGCAACAGGAGATAAGAGCGAGGTTCTCATCCACCGATACTCTTGGCCTTTCCTAATTTCCAACTCTGGGTGATTGGAGCATGTTCCTTTAGCCTCTTTGTTCTCTGCATGTGTTAGTCCATACCGCTGTAATGCCGTAGTTGCCAACTGAATTTTCTGGGGGGGGGATTGTAAAATGGTTATTTGGCCAACACCTATCACAGCATATATAGCCTATAGCAGCTGCCTCAAGTGACGAAATCTTCTCTGCCTTCAACGACGCTACCTGGCCCGACCAAAATCTCACGTAAGCTGATGTGAGCAAGATCGAAGAAACAGCTACTTGCACGCCAAGCCGAATTAACGTAATGCCAAGTATCAGCAAAGCATTCATTCTTTCACATTCCAGTCCCTGTTGGGTAAAAATAAAACCAAGTGCAGCCCCACGTGAAACACAATCACTCCCTGCTTTCGTCGTTCCTTTTTCGTAATTGAAAATGTCAGGATGCCCTTGGAAAACAGATAATAAAGAGTTCACAGAAAGCTTTCCTCTCCAACTTGCACGGTCTCTCCGTTACTCGATTACTTCCCGAATGAAGTTTTACACAGGAAAATACCATTCACCTGAAATGGTAATTCCGTTACTTCGTTCGATGTTTGGATAATCGATACCTTGACTAATTAAAATTTCAACGCTTTCGTGATGGTGCTTTCAGCCAACTCACGTTAGATAGCTAGGTGTGTTCCCCAGGGCCGGATTGAGGGTGAGTGGGAAAGGTGGCTTTTTCCCCGGGCCTCATTATCCCAGGGGACCAAGATGGAAATTAAAAATATTGACTATTTGCTCCACGGAGCCCCCCCTCAGGAATTCACTTGCCCAGACTCTCACAACTTCTTCATCTGGCCCTGGTGCACCGAATTATTGAGTCAGTGCATGACGTAATTGAATCTTTTCGAAAATCAACATGAAAGTTCCAGCGTCTCATCAATGACGCGGCGAGACCATGATAAGAATCCTGAGTCCAACGACACTCCTTAATGCACGGGGAGTCAGTGCGTGGCAATAAAGGGTTCGTACAGCCCCAGGTGAGAATTGGAAGAAGTTTCCCCCAATTTAGTTTACGGATTTACTGCATATAACAGCATAATCATCATTGGAAAATTTTGCTAAGAGCTATTATGTTATTGACGGAATAAAACTTTGTTAAATCTTTTAAACAGACCCATCTCAATGGAATCCTCCGCTTTCCGCTTTCGTGATGGTGCTTGCAGCAAATCCACGTTAGATAGCGAGGTGTGCTCCCCAGGGACGGATTGAGGGGGAGGGGGAAAGGTGGCTATTTCCACAGGCCTCATTCTTCAATTCTTCCTGAGGGAAATTAAAAATATTAACACTTTGTGTCAAGTAGCGAGGGGGCGGGGGGCGGGGGGGGGGGGTGTTGGTGCTCCACGGAGCCCCCCCCAAGGAATTCACTTGCCCAGACCCTCGCAACATCTTGATCCGGGTCCTGGTGCTCCAAATTATTGAGTCAGTGCATGGCGTAATTGAATCTTTTCGAAAATCAACATGAAAGTTCCAGCGTCTCATCAATGACGCGGTGAGACCATGATAAGAATTCTGAGTCCAACAAAACTCCTTAATGCACGGGGAGTCAGTGCGTGGCAATAAAGGGTTTGTACAGCCCCAGATGGAAATTGGAAGAAGTTTCCGCCAATTTAGATGACGAATTTGCAGCATAAGACACTTAGCAGAACTATCATTGGAAAATTATGCAAAGAGCGATTATGCTCTTGACTGAGGAAAAATGAGTCAAATCTTTTAAACAGGTCCTTCTCAATGGAATCCTCGGGTTCAGTATAGCCGATTGATCACAATCACTGGTGTAACTCAATGCAGCTGGAATTTATTCATATTCCCATTCTTGTCTGCAGACGGTTTTTTATGACTGAGAACAGCGACGTTTCAGTGCTGCCCGAAGGAGTTTTCGGCGATATCAGTTTCGAGGAAATCATCGTCATCCAGACCTCCGTGGCCAGCCTCCATTCCACGGCCTTGTTACCCTCGAAAGATCGACTTTGGAGGTTGACTATCGAGGATAGTTCCTTAGAAGAATTCCCTTGGGAGATCCTCCCTCAACTTATCAACCTCAAGGAGCTCGAACTGCGGAGCAATGCATTGAGCAGTTTGCCACCACTTCAAAGTACAAGTCTCGACCTCTTCCTCATCTCGGACAATGGAATATCTCACATCGAGGCTGGATGGTCTCTCCCGAATCTCAGAGTTCTCCGCTTGAGTAAGTGCGAAAGCCTTGAATGCTACGACTAAAAAATGAATGACTTGGTCCATATCGTCGAATCTTTCTTTCGAGTTGGCAATGAGGATACATGTGCTCCTTTTACAATGAAACACGCGCATGCGAATTGCGATGCAGATCCTCAAGGGCTCATATCTGCGACCAAATTTCGAATCAGACTGCTATGAAANAGAGAGAGAGCTCCGCCTGAATCTTGTTCATATCTGCCTGCTTGACTATTTTAGCTTTCGTCAGGATCACAATCATCTTAGTCATCGACGTACGGCGAAAACGTAACAGATGGAAACAAGATCACACAGACGCATGGACACACAGACGGAAAGAACGGGACCGTCAGTGGTCTTTTTTTGCTTCCCATGCGTTACCCACGGCCCTCATTGGAAGCACATTCGAGACGGAGGCGCGTAGGTCTCCCATTCTCATTGAATTCGTGTGTTAGCCAGAAGGATGGTGACACAGGATCGCAGTGAATGTGAGACTGGAGGCAATATGTGCTTCACCGCCTTAGGCCTCCAGATCTGCTCGAGGGAACGTTTCCTTTTCTTGCCTAAACAACTAAGTTTTTTTTTGGGATAGCATACCTAACTACTCGTGAGTGGCTTTCCATAGGGAAGATAAATTCGCTGTGGACGCGCCTTCGCGGCCTTACGATCAGAGTAAATCATCAATACATTTTCAGCATCTGGGTTCCATGGGCACACCTACCAATTCGGCGAAGATCCTTGTGAGGCGAGGGGTTTTTCTCCTTTTGGCTTTTTGTTAAAGATATTGTGGTTGGTTGTGCAAAGTGCAAAGGAAATCTTGAATCTGGAAGAAGCGGAGAATTTCGCCCCGAATCGTCTCATTGAAATTATTCCAATGTGCAGCGCCTTTTATATCACCAGTGACAGGTCATTTTTCCATGTAGGAACATCGTCAAGGTTACCCATTGCCACTTATCGCTCTCTCTCGCCGTTCCCAATTATTATTCATCCAAGAAGCCGCTAAAAAGTAAATAAAACCCCCTAGGGAAGAATCGACAACGGAGCTTTTTTTCAGCTAGCATTAGACCACTTACGAATTCTTTCAATTAGGGCTGCGCTTCGAAGGTTCACGCCTGACAAAGTCTATCATTCCATCTTCTCAGACGAGAAGCATTTCCAAGTAGAAACGAATTAGATCATCCAATATAACAAGCTCTGTGAAAAGGACGCAGAGGTCACATCAATCAATAGTCCGAGATGAGTTCTACTTATACCACCATGTACATGTAATCCATCCACTTCACAAAATAATTTGCAAAAGAAGTTATGGACCCCTGAGTGTAAGATGCGTTAATGTACTTACAAGGTGAGACTGATCATTTTTCACTTTTAGTGAATTAGTTACGTAATTTGATTTAATTTATTTTGCATTTCACCAGAATTTATAGAAAAAAATTGGATTTATTGCTCCTTCTGCAGGTCACAATCCTGTTTTAGATGTCCCAGCTGGATTCTTCAACGATATGGGAAAATTGGAGGAATTTTATTG
>CAJPEV010006323.1:0-10643 GCA_905338385.1 Darwinula stevensoni
TTTAATGCCAATTTAAAGCACTACTTCAAAGCCCAATATATGCATCGCATCTGCGCTATAGGCTTGAAGGGGAATTTTTTATTTCAATTTTAAAAAAGCCGTCAGGACTTATGTACCAACCCAATACATGCAATATAATTTGTCGTGTTAACTACTGTCGAAGGTGCCAGCGAATTTTACAGTGCAGCTGGTTTCTTTTGCTTCACTCGCCATAGGAAGCGACCTTTTTTGCTAAATTTAATGTAACCTGCCTCCTAGGTTGCCTGTCAGATATCAGCTGTGCTCCTCCACTTCGCTTTCCTCTGCGCCTTCACCTGGATGGCCCTAGAAGGATGGCGTTTGCACACTCTGCTCCAGATGGTTCAGAAAAGAATATTTTCACTTCGTTTCTACTTCTTCATTGGCTACTCGATGCCACTGTTCATCGTTGTCGTGACAGTTGCAATATCCTTCGGAACTGAAACACATGGATACGGCGATGGAGAATTGTGAGCATCCTTTTACTCTCACTTATATTGTATTTAGTTTCATATTTTCAAATTGTTTCGAATTGGCAGAGGATGATGTCATAGGTATAAAATTTAAGCAAAATGATAAAATCGTGAAAAAAAATACTACCGAAAGGACCTTTGGCTTCTCCTTAGAGTTTATGTTGCAAAGGTGATAAAGGGGTAGAATATTTGATGCATTATAGTTTTGAATATTATGGTGTGAATATCTTTTGCATTCTGGATTTAACCACTTAGAACTGCAAAGTTTAGATTTTGCAGCCTTCGCCCTTCCGAACTTGAATTCTCAATAAGTTATTAATCCCTGAATCTAATTAATTCCATTAATGCAGCTGCTGGCTCTCATCACCATATTACATCTGGACTTTTGCTGGTCCTGTCCTCTTGGTTGTCTTTGCCAACTCCATCCTCATGTTCCGCGTGCTGGCCATCGCCAGAAGGCTCAAGAGAGTTCCAAACGGAATGCAGATGCATCAGCCAGAGAGAAAACAAAAGTGAGTTCAACTAGAAATCGGTGTTCATTATAAAAAATACTATCGTCTGACATTCGATGTTACTGTTACTACATGGCAACAGGAGTGACGTGACACGAATCTTCTCCTTGACAAGTCTCCTTGGAATCGGTTGGTTATTTGGCGTCCTGCAAATGGAGATGTCACCAGCTTTCTCTTACATGTTTGTCCTCATCAACGGGTCTCAGGTTAGCCTTCTTGCTTTTCAATTAATGCTTGTTATTATGCATTCTTTGGCAGCATCGTTGAGGGATGAAGGAAATAGCGAAATCCTTTCATGTCCATACTAAAGAATTTCAGCTATATGATGAGATTCGTAGTGATCAGGAAAGATGTTATTCATTTTTCCCTTCAACAGGCAATTGAGGACACGGAGCCCAACAGTTTTGTTCATAGTAATGATAAAGTCTCTCATAACTATTTTCAAAGGCTCCACACTTGGGGTACACATAATCGAGAGTTCCTTAATTATGATATTCCCTGCCATGTGATCATAATGGTGATTTCTACACCATTATGATCACATGCACATTTGTTTCAACAAAGGACGAGTGGATCCTTGACAGGTCCATAAATTCTCTTAATTGTAATGAAAAAGAAAGCATTTTTGATGAAACTGCTAGGAAATCACGAATAAACTTTTCTTCGCTAAGACATTGATGATTCGCAGCTGCTTGAGATGCCTTTAATCTTCACGATATTTACAAATGTAAAAGGTGAATCACGAGAATTCCTCTCAGAGTGGCCACCGTGGTTGAGGCCAAGGATGGTTCTATCTGCTCTTATTCATTTCCTTTCATAGTTATTGAGTAGGATGACCTTAACCCTTAACCCTTAACCGGTTTGCCATAGAGAAATCCGACTAAAATGTCGGATGACATAATGGCTTAGATCTCCGGAATCAAACGTAGAATGGGCTTCATATATGACACACGCAGAGCTAGAAAGTACAGTAACATGGTTTTGATGTTTCAACTGTCTGCGTTACAAAATAAAGGAATGACGTCATGTATAAAATATAAGAACTTATGAAAATGTTTACGTACTTCCGTACTTCCCGCGCGGAATACCTTCACGTGATTGGCTCATCCAGAAAGAGCCCTCCACTGCACTATATCTCATGTTACGAGTCATAGAAGTGATCAAAGCCTTTGTCGTTGGCAGAGACTTGAATGGGGGCCCTTGGAGGACTCTATTTACGGCTCGCTTGGGATTTTTAAAAATATATTTCTCACTCATCCAGTCCAGACTGATTTATTATAATTTCCCTATTGACCAAATAATAAAGGACTCAGATCCCCCTACACATAAATCCCCGAAAGACCTGCCCCTCCTTTAAAACCCAGGAAAAGACGATTAAAACCGATTGCCACTTTTTTTCTTCAAACATCGACCAAGAAAACGGCTTCTGTTCCGTTAGATTATTGAGCAAGATGCTAAAATTTTATATGGAAACATTTTCTGCTCTCTCCACTTTTGATTCACGCCAAAATATTTTCAAGTAAATGAACGAGATAAGAATACCAGACAATTTTCTCAGAGCTATGCGCGCTCGTCAAAAATTCCCCGAGAGAGGCAAACCGGAGAAGGGTTAAACTAGGTGTTTCAGGATCCAAGGCAATTTCGCTTAATAAGTGGTTTGCGTATTCCTGCTCATTCATTCACTTAAACAGCGATGTGCAAAACTAGGTTACACATTCACTGTATGAAACAGGGCGAAAACTATTTATTTAAATATTTCCTATTTCTTGCACCCCTCTGCTCTCTTCCCTATAGATAACGTACTTACTAATGTCAGGCTACGGCCCATGGACCACCTTCATGTCAGGTCTGTGTCTACCTATTTTATCTCATGAGAATCAAATAATCCAACTGAAAAATAAACGTTTGGGTTCCACACAGCTAAGGGAAACAATAATGTTCAATACATTTCATAGTGTCAGCAGATAGCGAAATCCCGGTCAGCGCAAAAATATAGTTCTCATGGAACCTTGAGAAATTGGCCATACGTACTTTATCAGTCTCATATTTGGCCGTCGGAGCTTTCTTAGCATCTGAAATACGAACAAATACTAACAATTATCCGTATTACACCGAGTGGTACTGTCAAAATCATATGGCAACCATGAAATTACGAACGCCATCATCGAGTCTATCACGCTAGAAATGAACTTCTTAAATGTTACTTTGCGTGATGGACCAGATAATCGACAAAAGTCATTCAGCTTATTTGCCAGATGAAAAAAGACGTGCCTTAAAAAAACAATTCGTTTTATATTTCAATTTGTGTCTTAGCCGATTGTGCTTGGGTTATACGCCCGTCTTTTTTGTCAAACATCCCAAAATAAGCTGTTCACGCACCTGACGTCGGAGAGATTCTTTTTTTTGCAGGGTATTGGAATATTTATCTTCTACTGCTACATGCAAAGGGACCTGAAGGAAAAACTGAAGAGGTACCTGAAGATCAATAAACGCACCTACAACATCTTACGCAGTTTACCTACGACTATCGTCAGAGCTTTCTCGAAGAGGGAAGCGAGGAGGAAGGATAAGGATGTGTCCACCGCAGATGCTCTGGATTCGTCGGAAGAACCGGCAGTTTCAGAAACAGCTTTGTCCTCTACATAGGTATCATTTTGAAGCCGAAATTCGCATTCATATTATGTTGCAATAGCGATGAAGATTACTTACAGAAGGATTCTTTGCTGATAACGTTGTCACCGGAATCGAACGAATTAGTTGAAAATTGCGCCAATGCGACATGAAGATTATGTATTCCTAAGCAGTCGAAGTTAAGGTAGCTTCGGATACGGACAGCCCACACCCCACGCATATTCGGTTCAGAAAAATGTGTCAGTGTTAAAGTTCAACTTTTATCGCTGCAACCCCAGAAGAAACTTTTTCGATCCCGGATCGACCAAATTTTGCCAACTTGTTTAAATTCATTTAAGTATGCTAAACAGCACGCGATGTTTTATGTTTCTTTCTTCGGAAATAGGAAGCAGCTCCACAGTCCCTTATGTACATTTCTTACTCCATAATTGTTGCGATTATGTGTTCAAGTTTCTGGCAATGGTCATTTAATTTGACAATGTACAATTAATGATGAATAAAAAGTTTTCGGAAGCTAATTTACGCGAGTGTTTTGGCAAGTGGTTTCTCCGTATGAAGAAATGCATTGAATTTGATGGGAAGTACTTTGAAAAGTACTAAAAGTGTGAGGAAGATGCCATGAAAAAACGAGGGAAAATGGAGAAAAATAAAGATATTTTTCCGGAAACTTTTTTGACCAGCCCTCGTATACATGGAAACTCACACGATTAACAATCCCTAACAAATTCGCATCCAAATCTCCCTCGCAAAATGTCGTGATGAATAAAAATGAATAGAAAATGTGCCTTCCTAGTTACGCCTTCCTCTGAATTATCTATTGTAGGTCGAGCAACAATGGATGTCTTTTTAGACAATTTTATACGGATCTCTTCCTTGACATGAATTGCAATGTTTTTGCGACCTGCGGAGACCCTTGCTTCGCACTGCAAAAAAAAAATATGCGCAAAAGGGGCAAACTAGGCACGAGAGTCTGACACTTTGTTGTGGCATTCTTGAATTAAGGGAAACTTAGATCTTTCAATATTTGGATTTATTTCCACTTAAACTACCATGTCACAATATTCACCTTTTGCCTTACTTTGGCGTCAATATGTTTAATGTTTTAGAGTTCTTCATGGTTCCTGAATACGAATAACTGTATCTGATAATGGCGAGTAGGAAGAGTCTTCCCCTTTCGTCCCCTTTAATTGCAATGACAGCAATTTCTATGATGGAAAAAAGTAAAGCTGTGCCGGTCTGAAAATATGGCCGATTTTCGATGTATATTCTCAAGAGTTGGCCCATTTCGATGCCGGCTTTTGTACCTCGTTGAGTTGGATAAGCCATTTTCACATTGCAACGTTGAAAAAGTTATATGAAATGCAATTGAGTGTTTCGGTTCTATAATTCAAAGTGAGACGAAACACCAATCCGGTGAGTTCCTGATTAAGGTACTAGCATTAGTATTAGAATAATTCCCAATTTCAACTCTGGGTGAGATTTGCACCCTAGATAAACGAGAGGAGAAATTGGTTTCATCGTGATATCTATGTAGGTCTAAACGCGAAGGCATATGGACATGCAGTTGCAGGTTAGAGAAGAAATGCTAGACTTGTGTTTATATCACTTAGAAATTACCCTTTAAAAAAAACTTTAAACGAAAATTTTGAAGTCTATGGATAGGTCTGGTTATGAGCAAGAACAGTTGAAACTTCGATTTTAAGAAATTCTTTTTTTCCAAGTATCAGGAGGCAGCGATTTCAGCAGTGCTCTGGAGACGTGCCCCATTTGCCGCCGAAGAGTCTGCATTCTTATTGCAATTCTCGGCTGAGCAATATCGAAGAATATGCTACACGTACAATATTATAAAATAAACGTCACGAGCTCACGAACGCGACCGAAAAAAGGCTCAAGGTCGGTTTTCTCCGAGTACTTCGAGCCTTGGGTACTCCAGGACTCCCGGATGAGGAAATGTCCCTTGGTATGGGACACTCCCTCATCCGAAAGGGTCCCCTATCGTGGGGGAATGCCTGCTTTCGCCAGGGCCATCGCATCGTGCGGGGAAACCCCAAGGAAGAAAATACAGGTCTCCGATTTTCTCGCCGCGTTTTGCTGCATGTAAACACAAAGGTCATCACCGACTAGGGTGAACCATAAAGCGGTTGAAATTCTCCGCGCAGCCGAGCACACCTAAGCAACACGCACGCGCGGTGGAAAATTGCAGTATACGAAAGCAGACGCCTTGCTTGGAGCTAGTCATTAATTTCCGAGTCCTCGGGATGGTAGGTTGCTCTCTAGCTCCCTGTAGCTCTCTTATCCCTACGTCAGTTTCCTTGGAATAATTGAATCCGCTCTGAATCTATGTAGAGGCTTTAACACGTTGGCGACAATGCGTCCTGATGCCAGGATGCAGATTTTTTGCCACGTGGGACAATGCGTCCTGATGGCAGGATGCAGGTTCCAAAAAACGTCTTGTGCGCAGATATCGAGTATCTAGCGATCACATATTGATCATCAGGCTCTGTAGTATCTATGATTGCCGTGGTCCATGCAGATCTCTTATGGTGAATATTTTATTCAAGTGAACATGAAAGACTCATCTTCTAAGGTAAAGCTTGTTAGTTTTGTAGTTATAAGGCCGATTTTAGTGAATATTTTATTGAACAACAAAACTAAACAATACAACTNGTAGTGTCGGTCCAGTCTTTGTTCTTGTCCCTCATCTTCTTAGTACCGTACCGGTTCGTCTCTGCCACAATGAGGTTCAGCAACTCGTCCGTCAAGAACAGCTGAAAGTAATCGATAGGCACTTCACAACTTTGAACGTCCGCATGAATTCCGCACTCCTCGGTAAAGGCAAAGCGATCGTGAGTGGTGGCATCCTCGACCCAGGTTTCTTCTTCCTCTCCTTTATCTGGATCCTCTTCTTCATACTCAGAGTCATCATCGGAGTCGTATTGTACAGGTACGACCAGGGATTGGGCAGCAGGAACATCATCATCATCGGGCACAGGCTCTTCGTCGTCACTGTTGATGAGCAAGTCGTCGAAGCTCCAATTCAGATCGCCGACTTCGTCGGAGGCAGCCATGGTCAGAAGGAAAACTGATTGCTTATCACGATTTCCCCAGGGTTTTTATAGTAACAAGGCCCTGGGCCCGGAGGGATCTCGAAGATTCTTCAATTTTCTATCACCTTCGAGAAACTTCCACATTTTCAATGAATACCCTCTGGAACTGTTGAGAACGTTCCAGAAGATTATGATTTCGTAATTACTGATAAAAAATTCCTAAAAATTCAACATTTTAAAAAAACTCGGCACAAAAAAATTTTTTCTGGGACCATGCGTCCTGATGGCAGGACGCATTTTTTGACAAAAAAAAATGCGCGTGGTCCCACGCGGCGGACAAGCAAAAATAGGCTGGTCGTCAACGTGTTAAAAATTACTCTGCATCGCCTTAAATTCTTTAAACATCCGTAGGGCCTTTCTCACATAATGGCAGTGGTTAAATAGAGAAGTCATGGCGTACATGTCTTGTGCATCGCAATGCATCGTCAGGCCTGCGAGAATGGTATTTCCATATTTTCCGTGGTACGTCGCTCTGAATATCAATCGTTTTAAAATAGAGGACAATTAAATATTTTCGCAGAATTCCATATACCTCCAGCTAGCCTCGGTACCACTTTCTTGCCTTTGTACTATATTATTTATCACACTATCGGCTTCACTTCACTTTACCATAAAGATCCCAAACTTACCCGTAATTCTGCCCTCTCGTATAGCCAGATTGCTAAACAATACTGATGACGTAAATGCGGAAACGTCGGGGGCGTCGGACTGACAACTCCAACAGCTTCTTTCGACATCTGTCTCTGCAATGGGAGAAAATCCTCCTCTGCTTCTTTAATGCGAAGACTATGTAATTCTCACACTCGTTTTTGCCATACGCAAATAATATACGGGCAAGTAAAAGTTGGAGAAGCGAATATATCCTTCCCGTGCATACAAAACAAAACAAAAGTATGATTTTATGTGGTTTAACGTTTAAGGAGGTACTCTGGCGTAGTAGTCCCATGTTCCACCGTTGGAAGGCAACACTGAATAGAGGATGTGCCCTGGAGTGGACTGCATGTACCAACAGTTTCGAAGCATGCGTACCGTGACTGGAAAGCCATCGTCATAGCAAAAACCATTGCCGTCCACTACAGTGGACGTCACGCGGCCTTGTCGGTCCATCTATGCCCTTTGCAAGGCGTGACGATTTCAGCCCCCAATGCTTCCGCTTAACTGCGGTTAAAAGAGAACCCTGAGGCGGTTCAAAATTCAAAGCCATTCGGTACAGAATAATAAAAAATATATATAGTTCCATGAAATATTATAAAATCCTTCATGGATCAATTTCAATAATGAAGTAATCAAATTAAATTTTGGAACAGAAAAATTCGCCTTGGCAGGCGTGATCGAGAAAAATAAGGATTTACAATCCTCGGAAATCCATATCTGGAAATCTCAGATTTTGGGTAATGATCTGGAGCGGTACGAAATTTATGCAGTTGGATTAGAGATGAAAGTGAAAAAAGCTGAAGATTGAATTGACGACTTTTCCTTCAGTTAAACACCTCCTCGTCTTAATGTTTTTCCTTGACCACAGGAATGTGGGTCCTGCTCATTTTTTTAATGTCGCATTCATACGCTCGATTAAAAGCTCAGTGTCAAGGAATCCATCTTCGATTTTACGACCATGTGCCAATGCTCAAAAAGCGGAAAAAGGAAAAATTCAAGATCCAAGGAAGAATCCGCCGATTTCAATATTTGACAATTTTAATTCAAGTGGTATTAAAATTGCTTCGATTTTGTTTCTTTTTAAGTCTATCGCTAGCATCTGAAACGGAATAAAAGTGTCTCATTTGACGCAATCGGAAATGAAAATTTCCCCCGTTTTTACGATCCCGTCATAAAACACGGCCGTGTCATCGCTATCTCCCCCGACAGATAAGTGACTTAATAAAATTCGGAATCAGGAAAGTGCACGCCGATAAGGCGACTGACGGCCGAAGGGAGAAGAAACAACCCCATTTTTTAAATTGCTTTTCCCGCCCTCGCCCGTCATCGCCGTCATCGCCGTTCCTCGAACGGTATATAAAAAGAAATGCCATAAAATCGGGGGAAAGAGACGAGCAGACCATTCCCTTCATTAGTGCGTGAATCGGGGAAGGCGACCCGTCACCTCCTTGTGCGACCTTTTCCTCATGGAGATCTTTTTTTGGGCAACTTTCGCCATCTTTCAGCTTATACACGCACGTGAGTATATCATTATCATTGGTCATTTTGTATTTTAATGTATTTTTACTTTAGCAATGCATATTACGACCTTGGGAAAAAAAAAAGCTGAGTGCCCCATAGAATGCGCGACCAGACATCACCCTTTCTTTCGGTTTTCATCGCAGCGGGATTCTTCGCTGCGATAACGAGCAATCGCATTTCATTCGAAGGTATCCCTTCGCCTTCGATCCGGATTGCAGTTTTGCAATCCGGAAAGATTTTTCGCGTACCGACATGCAATTTTCCCTGTTCCGATTTAAATTTCGCGCGTCTGTATTCCTACTGGCTCTGATGTCGGAGCTCTTACAGCAAGCACGGTAGAAGAATTTTAAGTGAAATGAGGGAGACAGTACCTTCGTATATTGTGATTACCATACCAATAATAAGTAGTTCATATATTTCACTTAAATGTCATTTAAATCGTTATATACATTTAATTTGATTAGTAGAAAGCAAAATCCTCCCGTTTTCCGTTGTGCTGAAAATAAATTGGTGTTGACGGGTATACTCCTTGTGACGAAATTGCATCGCAAAAGGTTGACTCCTTTCCCTTTAATTTCCCTCTCTTTAATTCTCCTCCTTTTAACTCAGTCGTCCGTCGCATGGGGTGAAGCGAGGCTTCGTGCAGGCATGCAAACTGGTTCCAGCCCGCTCTTCCTTCATCTTAGTCCAGGGGCAGGGACGAAATCCCGAGGCGCCGGATTGCCTTTGCGTTCTCCGCGATAGGGAACGACTACCTTCTGCAAATGTTAGGTCACATGCTTTCCTATCATTGCTTGAAGATAAAGAAGCAAAAAAAAACATATATATAGTGAAAAGGAAATACCAATGGTGCCTGTCCCACCCAAACCAATTGAAAGTGAGACATGGAGAGGAGAGTTAGGAGAAACAAACATGCTGCCTGATCGGCTCAAAAGCCGCCCATTCCCCTCCCCCAGAGACCGCACCAAGTGATTTCTGTAGCCAGATATATACCTTGAGCTGCTGATTGCAAAGTAAGAACTTTGACCAGGACAGACAGCAGGTGTAATAATGTTGAGTCCTATGTTTAACAAAGAACATTCTTGATACCGTTTTCATATTTTATCCTAGACACCACTCATCCAGTTAGTCGGGGTTGGGTCGGGTGTTATTGGCCTAATGTGCCTCGAGGTCAGGGCTTGAAGGTAGCAGGAGCAATCTGGGCATCGTTCCAATCTGTCAGTGCAGGACACAATTAGCTGAATGCATGGTAGTNATCGTTCCAATCTGTCAGTGCAGGACACAATTAGCTGAATGCATGGTAGTGCCTTTCCCCAGGCTACACTTTTCTTTGATGGGCTTGTTTTATGCCTAGCCCTTCCCCCCTTTTTCGCTTTTCTTTCATAGGCTTGAGCTCTCCCAAGCCATACTCACGCTTCATTCTGTTCTAGGCTTGTGTCTACCACGCATTTCAGCTGTGAGGCTGGTCGAGTTAATCGATTGTTTAATTGTGGCACTGGTAGATGGACTTAAGCCGGGATTGCTTCTGGGGCATTAAGTACTACCTCTATTATTTACCTCTATAGCCGTAGCACCTGACGGCAGAAACACTCTGGATAGGGTTTGTAAGTCAGACTTGTGGCCTCAACCCCCTGACGACGCAGGCTGCCTGACAAATTTCTAGGATAGGATCCTTCGCTGTCCCTTCTCTTTTTAACTTCCTTTAGCCTCGCCCCATACCTGCACAG
>CAJPEV010006324.1:0-10623 GCA_905338385.1 Darwinula stevensoni
TTAGAATTATCGCCAACAATTTTGCCGTCCACTACAGTGGACACCATGCACGAAAGGGTTAAATAAAGAATACTATTCCGTTTTCCAGGCCTGGCAACCCTCCCTCACGCGTGCAGTCTGCCCACGTGTGATAATAAGGGTAACGAGGCTCATGCCTCATTAATAATAAAGTGGGTCGCAAGACCAAGCCCCACTTGTCTCATGAGATCCCTGAGAGCCTGCTGTTTGAGTAAGGCACTCCTCGGAGGCGCCCTTCGCTTCTCTTCGCTCTCCTCATCCGTCTGCGAGATCCCCCGACCCAGTCCTTCGATCTTGTTTGCTATCTCTTCCGCCCTGCATAAATTCAAAGTCTTCGTATATCTTTTGAGGCGAGCCATGCATGCGTGAAATCAGAAGACGTGCCAAACGAACCAGTCCGTCTCTGCGTAATCGTGTTCCAAGTACCTCACCACTGTATCTAGCCTGAAAAAAAACATGCGTTTCTTCGGATGGGTTGTCCAACTGTATGCAGTTGTGTCACGTCAGCACGTGATCTTAAAAAGGGCCAAGGCGATCAGCAGTTATTGGCAACGTCCAGCTCACTTTTCGAGAACTTTGTTGATCCGTTTGTCAGCCTTGTTTGCTTCCTGAGCCTTCTTTTGAGACCTGTACCGATGCAGGGATTCCGCTTCGAAGATCTTCAGCATCTCCAAGGTTCTCTGCATGAATTTCGTCACTGCAAAGCAAACCGAGAGAAATGCCTGCAACGATCGACCGAATATGGAAAAACGATTGGCGAAATCCAGCTTACAATCTTCTCTTTCTTTCCGGCAGCATCTCTTCCAGATGAATTTCAAGAAGAGATAGACGTGTTCAAAGATGATGAAGGGAGGGATAAGCCCAGGTTTGTCGTCGTAATCACGGACCAATCGATACATCTCATACTTCCAGATCTCCATGGAATGCTCGTGTACCTCGTCGAATACATATCTATTTTTTTTTATATCAGCACTCCAGGCTTTGTAATGAGATACCCTTAGACTGAGGACTAGGCTAAGGTGTTATGTGGTGGGTGGCTCTCTCACGCGAAGATGGCGATGAGAAGATTGAGGAGTAGAACGTTGCTGATGATGAGATAGATTCCTAGCATGATGGGAACAACCCACTCGTACTTTTGATAGTTCTCACAGTTCTCCTTGTCAGAATTGCCCAGGGGGCACGTCGAGTCCTTATCCACTGTGCAAGAAGAAAAACATTCACTCAAGTAGGGGAGGTCCTAAGATCCAAGGGATTTTTCTCTTCGTCGGAGACTTACCTTTCAACTCCTCGAGAAGGAGTTCCCCATACATCTGCCAGTATGGGGTGGAGATGACGTCACTTACCACCCCCCAACTCAACTGACGGTAGGGACGGATGAGACTCTGACTGGCGATTCCGTAGCCCAGGATGAAAACCAGGAGGAGAAACAGGAACATGACCACGTCGATGATCTGTAACGTAATTGATGATGAATGCTGAACTCGTCAGCGAATTTCGTCGGACAGGAGGTAGATTGTGCACCATTCGATAGACGGTGACAAGCTTGGGTCCCAGGTGATAATGAGCGTGGTAGACCCTCAAGAGACGGAGGTAGAAAACGGCCGTATTTAAGGCATAACAAATGCGGCCATATTCAAAAGTGACCCTGAATTTACGAAGTCCGAAAGCCGTTCCAGCCAGAAGGTAAGCGAGGAAATCGAAACGATTCCATGCACTATCGTACCAATCCCGCAGCTTCCCCGAGATGGTCCCCGACGGCATCGTCGCGACCTGGAAGAACACAAATTGAATTCTATCTCTCGGTTTCGCTCGTACGTTGATTTCTTTGCCATCCTTTCTGACCTCTCGGAACTCCTCGATGATGAAGATGCCAATCCAGGCGAGGACGACCTTCTCGGTATATCGGATCTCCCAGCCAAAGTCAAAAAGGATCATGTAGGAATAAAGAAGCAGAAAGAAGACGTAAGAGAGAGTATTCCCAGCAAATTTCGTGATCGGAGCCTTGTAGAAAGTGAGGATCTTCTGAAACGGAGTGAGTTCTCCCCCGGTGTCCCCCAGCGGAAGAAATTCGAAGAGGCGGGTCCAGACGACGAATGGGAAGAGGATAGCAAAAAGGACGGATGCCGTCGATGCCGACTTCATTCCTCGTCTCCAAGACTGATCGATGGACTCTTGAGCACATTGAGTGGCGATGAAAGTCCTCCCGTTCCCGATCAAGGCAACTTCTAATGTACTCATCCCTCCCCATTGCTCGTTCCTCCTTTCGATCACGCCCATCGCCTTATCTCGATCCATTTCGTAGCATATATCCGTCACCTGAGACACCAGATACGACAACATGACAACGATACTCCGATCAATGCGAGAGTGAGCGTATAAACAATGGTGGATGGGGAAGGTGTTATACGGAGACGGCGAGTCCCTCGAAGCGTTTTTTGCAGGCCTCATAGAATTCCTTGAGGTGAGTGGAATCCGCCTTGACAGAGGAATAAAGGCCATGATAGATGGTAGCTGCCACGATTCCACAGGTTATCGGACTTGCACACCTATCCCATACGAATTCCGCCACGTCCACGTAATTCCCCAAGACAGCCCAAATGAACAGTTCCATTGTTGGATCCTTCATCCCGTGGAAATAAGTCCTCGTCATACCTCAGTCGAAACGGATTCAGAGCCGAATGTGATGAAACTCACGTCGAACTTGGTGCGATTCCCGTAGTTATCGCTGGGGTCGGCTTTGTGCCTCTCGTAAGTATCCTGGGCATATTTCGGATTCACGAACTGTCTCAAAAGTCTCTGAAGAAGTTGTTCCACACTGTGCAAGTACACTGATCCTCGAGACGACTGATGCAAACTCAGCAGGTCTCTCAAATAGGATGACTCCGGAGCCTGGATGCGAAACGATGGCTCTCAGTATGTTTCCAACTGATTCATCAAATTTCATCCGAATTTGTTGAGGCAAAGCCATCTTATCAGCAATTATTGAAAAGAAGTTAGACATTGAGAATGGACAAGAACTCTTGCTGGTTGTGGAGTGGAGGACACACTCGAGCGCAGAGGAATGGAAGCAGAGTTCGACGTGGCAATGAGCAGGAGGGACGGTGCTCGAGTGTTTCCTCCACTCCACAACCAGCGAGAACTCTTGTCCGTTCTCAATGTCTAACTTTTCAATAATTGCTGAAAGGATTGCTTTGCCTCAAAAAATTCGGATGAAATTTGATGCAGTTGATGTATGCAAAGGGAAAGTTTCGCGAAAAAAAAAAACTATTGTAAGGGGAGATCTTAGGGTTGAACGTCGTTGGTCATTTTTTTGCCATGTCCTGCATGTGGGATCCACAGAATGGAAGGAGGGGGAGGGGGGAGGGGATGAGAGGAAAGGAAGCTTTATGGAAGAGTATACAGAGTATGGCAAAATAAGACTTACTACATACTTTTAACCACTATATCTCCGTTCCCACTGGAGCTATTTTCACAAAACTTTCACTGTCTATAGATATAAATGTTTACGACATATCTTCGAAATTTATTCTAAATTCACTCTCGAAGACAAGGCTATGAGCATTGATTGAAAAGAAATAGAATATACTGAAAACGGACAAGAGCCCATGCTGATGGCGAAGTGGAAGACACGCCCCAGTGCTCTGCTTGCTTATCGTTCTTGCCGCATCCAATATCTCTTCCGTTGCAATCCATTTTTAGACCTTTTCTAGCGGATGTTTTGATAGGCTTTATTCCAACACAGACGAATCAATGACTATTCAAAACAGAGAGTTTGCTCAATGTTTATTCAAAATTTAACTTGGTCTTCATTGGAGGATGGAACAAGAGGATGAAGCTCTCGGAAGGGATTGGGGTCTTCTGTCCATTTACAATTTTCGATTCAATTCGAGTAATTGGTCATTAACTTGATTTGGCAATATCAATTTGGGCGAAATGTCAAAAGTAAGGTTGCGAACATATCAATCTATATCCAATGCAAGTTTCGTATAAAAAAAATAGCTTCAGTGAGAGCAGAGCTATGCAGGTAAAAAGTCCTTGGTCTTTTTTTTGTCTTACCCTGTGCATGCGAGATCAAAGAAAGACCAAACTTTCAGCTCACATTCAGCTTCACGTCATAAAGCCCTATGAAAATTTTCGAGGTGTCTTAGTCGAACAGCCGCTAGAGGTGTACCATGAAGGCTAGAAATTCATATTTTTCATGGGGCCGAGAGAAAAGATAGATGTATATTCAGCATGATTGCACGCCTCCGCCTCATCTGGTAGTCGAAAAATAAGCGCAAAAATCTCGGCGCGTTTCTTATGCACCATCCGATGCATTGATTTTCCACTTGATCTTGATCAAGTGGAAAATCAATGGAAAATCAACGTCATCTTGATCTCGTCGCACAAGCGGTGAATCGTAGCCTCTCTGACGAACGGCAAGGAATCATTTCCGGTTCATTTCCGCTTGAGATCATGTTGTAGGCCTGACAATTCTTCTCGCGACAGTATCTAGTAGCGCACGCGGGACGAAATAACTGCTGGCCATCGAACGAGGCCACGTATATCTTCGAGGCCTCTGGTGAACACCTGCATCCCTAGCCACTTGGATCCCAAATGCGGAATAGAGTCGGACGACTAGTCCTTCTTACGACTCTTGAAGACGGACTGCGAAGGGGTAAGACTGGTAGGAGCGAAGGAGTGACAGTCCTTCATCCACTCCACCATGTTCCTTCATAAAAACTGGCAAACTTTATATTACATTTGATTTTATGCATTCTATCACGATATATATCAGGTGAGGTAAGAAAAAAACCGCTCTGCCCTTTGAGATTCTTTGAAGCCCATGAGATAGGAGATAGCAAAGCTAAAAAATGTTTCCCAACTAATTCCATGTATCCTTTCAACGTTCTCAAATTCTTGTTCATTTCTCCACTGTCGTTTTTTCATTTAAGCGATAACGCGAAGGCAACTCAGATTTTAATTTTGCGCGAAGAAACGTATCTGTGGAGAGTGGCCAGAGTTTCTGTCTACCCACGAAAATGCTGCTCTTTGAGAAAGGAGGGGTGGAGAAAGAATTTTACAAGAATGTCCTGGTAGTGGACGAAAGAAATGCAGGCAAAATATCGAAAAGACCCTTGTAAAAAATTGCGATTCCGAGTCAGTCGGGCAGGTTCTCGGGTCAGCGCCAGATGTGAGCGCAAAAAAAGAAGAATCCAGTAGTTTTTTTTATTATTATTATTACAAAATCGCTCGTGTCGTAAAACGGTTTGAGGTGAACGTGCAAAGTTTTTGGATTTTCAAAAAATGCATAGATTTACGTATGAAAGAAACTTTGTTCGGTTACCGGCTGCTTCAGAGGTGTCACAGAATTTCAAAGAGCGGCGCGTTTTCTTTGCCGCACCCGATGTATTGAATGAAATGTTTCCAAAGGCTAAAATATATATCTAGTCTACCACATATTTGATTTGAATTGAACATTTTATGAAATTTGAACTGTATCCCAGCAAACGTTGACGAAAGCTTTGTGCTGACAGACATCTAGATGTTTCATAAGCTTCATTAATTTTTTTCAAAGCAAGGAACCAAGCTAGCTAGAAAAAAAAAACACTTAAGGATATGAAAAGATAGGAAAATGTTGAAAGAAACCAGAGATGACGGGGCAATGGATTGGCACGATTGGTAAACATGGCTCCCTATTCTGTTATGTACTGCACGAATTGAGCATTCTAATTTTACGATGCCAAGGGAAATTGCCATACTTAGAGTTTCTTTTCCTTGCGTTGAGGTCCTGGGTAGAGAATGTTTATCTCCCCCTTAAAAATTTCCCATACGCACTACTGTTGGCCTCTCGTATATCGAGCGATATAATGGGGAAAGGGGAACGTACGATTTTGGTGTAAAGGTCCCTGAGTTTCTTGACGGTCAGGTAATCGTAGAGGCTGACGCCATTGTGAAGGAGAAGATGAAGGAATTCCACTCGGCTCTGGAGAAGGGCATCCGTGAACATATCGTCCAGGGCTCCGTCCGGACGTTGGAAGTCCTCTGAGAGGAAAAACAAATCGAACATGTTGGCCATCACGTTTGCTTCCTCGTGCAGTCGAGAAGGGTGAAGGAAGGTAGACCTGAGAAGATTCGTTCCTCGGCGATGTCGGGTCTGTTCCACATGAGGGCCAATTTCAATTTTTCCAATTTAGTTCCACTTTGTTCTCCTGATAGAAAGACGGAGTGGAGACGGATAATGAGTTCGCTGTTGTCGCAGATAGGACAATTCATTTAGGACACCCTTGTGTACCGAACTCGTACTCTCTACTGCGTAAATATTGTGCGATGGAAGCTATGAGATCCTCGAAAGGATCATGAAAAGCCTTCTTTCCCCTTACCCTTTAGGAGCGCGGAGAGAATGACCAGGTCGAGGTCGTCATCTGTGTTGATGTTGAACACGCTGATGAGGGATTCCTGCTTGCAGCATTGCAGCACCATATCTCGATACTTCTCCAGTGTGTCCGGTCTTCTCTGATCGTCATATCGATCGAAAGAGCAATTTGTGGTTAAGCTGATTAGTACTATTTGACGAGCGTGCTATCGTTTCACGACATGCTTACCCGAAAGTACTTGCCATAAGCCTGCAGAAGTTTTTCTTCCAGGATCTTCATGTGGTTCTTCTTAAAGACCCTCTCCTCGCTAAGATGTAGAAAGGGGAAATGGAACCAAAACGAGGTTTAGGACCGAAGGAAGTGGTTTCTAGACAGCGAGAGACCGAAAAAGTGAAAGACTTGTGAGTGGTGGTGTAATGGTTATAAGCGTAAGCAAGGATGTCGGCTGCTCGACCCGTCCCTTCCAGCAACACGATCGGGATCTTCTTCTTGATCCGTCTCGAGATGTCTTCGATGGATTCGATCCCCCCTTCCAGCAACAGACCCACGAGGGGGATGCCCATGAACTTCGGGTCTTGGATGTATCCTTCCAGCCGTGTCCTGCACGGATCTTTCAAGTCCTCTCTTAATCTCGATACCGTTTTAAGGGCCGAATTTTTGCGCGCTCCATATTTTATTCCTGCCGCTTCGTATTGACATTCCACCCAGATGGTAGCAAATATAATTTTGAATTCATATTTCGCCTCTGCTTCAGGAAAAAAGCTTCTGAATTTCCTCCTTCTAATTAATTAACTAACATTTTTATTATTAATTAACATATCTCAAGCATATTTTCATACTTTATAATGCATTCTAAAGAATTTAGGCGTACATTTCGAAACAACTTCCCTGCACAAAAATCCCTCCTTATCATGGCCTTATTTTCTCTAATTTTTCCGAAATCGAACCTGAGTTCGGAAGCTCCTTTGCTGTTGAAATTCCGGAATCCGTCGTCGACGAGAAGAAAATGAGTATAATCAGGATGAAGTGAGACAGGGAAACCCGTTTTCACCGAGTTGCTTGCTTTGTATTTCACGTGATTGAACGCTGTCCCAGGATCGTTGATGTTGTTTTCGTTCATCAGAAACGTGTTCCCCTCCACGTATCCCCAAGAACAGATCCCTGCAACGTACAGTGAGACTTGCATGGATCTAGGAATCCCCGGCAGATTTCTGATTCCTGCTCGAAAAATTACGCGACGTACCTATGGCATGAATGGCTCGCACCATTCGATCTCGTTTCGTGACGATGAATTGATTTTCCCTGATTGCCTCACCGACACTTCGGGAGCAACCCAGGTTTTGCCCTCCCGCCAGCAACCACGCATGAGTCGACTTGGCTGCCTTCAAACACCCAAAAAATACACTCGTGAACCAACTCGATTCGACGAGGACAAGACTTACGAAGGTGGGATCGAGACCTTGATGAGACCGTCGTTGAAGGTGTCCTTCTTCTTCCCGTCCAGCTTGAAGTTCTTGGCCCCGCCCATGATGGAGATGACGAGATTCGGCATGGCCGGATCGAAGAGTTTCCAGTGATCGATCAGCAGTTTCTTCACGTCCTCCATGTCGGCCGTGTCCGCGAGTCGGACGTATTTGGCGGGCTTGGAGGTCCCTGCATCCAGGAATTCGATGTCGCCGTAAGCGTCCGTGTCGAATTCCTGGATCGCTATCTTTTCTCGCCATTCCTCGTCCTTCGAGATCTCTACGACCGGTGCCCTGATTCACATCATAGTCCTCATACGATAAGGCGAAGAGGCAGAGCGAGGGAAATTGAATATGTCGTCGAGGGACAGACTCGATATGCTTGGTGAAGTGCTCCTCGGCAGCCGAGCCACAGAAACAGGGTTCGGAATTGTGGGGGTACCGCTTCCCAAATTCCCTCTTGTAGAATATGCATTCCTTCTTCTTGAACGTCGTCCGGATGAAGTGGATTAATTCCAGTCTCTCCATATCCACCGACGACACCGTGATCTGCGTCCGACCCGTCTTTCGACTCAGACCTGTCACCATCGACACCCCCATCCCCATCACCCTCATCCCGAGACGGAAGGAACGATTCCGAAGTCGCGAAAAAGTGAGAAAGAAAAAAAAGACTTGCCGATCTTCTTCCGCTGAAGCGTCCATCGCTGATCGTTGATTTCGTATCCCCCCGCCCCTCGACCCTCCTCGAAAGCCAAAACGGAACTCTCGCTTCGCATGACCTGGTCGTCCGTTCCCCCTCTTCTCTTCCTAAGACGAAGAGGGCAAGTCCACGAACGATTCAAGGACGTACGGAAATAAATAGGTCGATCGGCATGATGATAAAATCTGACGTCAAGCTGCATACTTCGATCGAGTGATACCTACTACGTCCCTCGAATTTAATTGACGGTTAGGAATAGACCTGAATTTTCTCCCTTTGTAGTGTTAGGGGAGCGTTGAAATCAGTCTTCTCAACACGCATCCGCGACAGGAAACCGTCCTTCGTGACCTTTAAGACTTACGACTGATATTTTGTCAAGCTCGTATTGACAGACGCATGAGGCACGAGAGAGGTCATTTCTCCAGTCGAGTGTGCAATAAAACCTTTTCGAGATTCCCGCACAAACCCACCCTTCCGCAGCAGACGTCCATCTACCCCATTGTAGTCGATTGTGTCCAAAAAGCGTAGAAATATGTCTGAGAAAAGCCTAAGCCCAGCACCAGCTGTAGAAGCGGGCTTACGCTCGGCTATGGAAGTGTCCAAGTGAGATATATGAAACGCTTGGAATCCCAGCTCACGAAGGAGTTGGCTACAGACGTTAAGGCAAGGCGAGGCAAGCAGTCATCTCGTCGGGCAGATAGTAAAACACATTGGCATTTACTTGAAAACGTGGGTGATGGTCTCCAGTCGTTGCCATGCTCGACAGTAACCGTGAGTTAGGAATTCTCTGCCGCGGTCTTTGCCAATTCGGAGACCAAGAGAATGAAGTATAAAAAAAAATATTGGACACGTTTTGGTGACGGTCACGTTCGACGGGAAATATATAAAATCAGTTCGTTAGAATGAGAAAAAAAATTATATATATATCGATTTCCAATGACGAGGCGTTGCCAGACCGTCAGTCGATGCACGGGAGTTTGCTTACAGAACGAAGGAAGGTTCGAGGATATTTCCCTGAGACCCCCAGACTTTGACCCGAGGCGGTGGGGCCAGCTGAAGGGGGCTCACCCCGTTCTGGACCTTGTTGCTCTTCATTCCGCCCGTCCCCTAACTCCAATCACGGGGACGAGTTCGTGTTCCCCCGAGTCTCACGCGACACGGTCGCCATCCAAACTCCGCGAGGACTGGTCGTCCGGGACCTTGAATCCACTGTTTACGAGGCTCCATGCGTACAGCCTAGCAACGAACGGTCGGGAATAGTGTGCATGGACAGGTGTGCGAATGCCTTCTTATTAATCAGTCGATAAGTGCGGGCCGCAGCCGAGGAGTCCATTTCATGCCCACTGCCGAGCGGGGGATGGCGTCACGAGTCTGGGAAACGGAGGCAAATTTCTCGCACCCATCAATCCTTGTCGAGACACCGCGAGGTCGGGATTCCCACAGGCCTACTGATAGAGTCTATCCCAGTGTGCAGAAATGTATTAGCGGATCCGATGCATTATGCATGCTTCGTAGACTTTCTAAAAGACCCGGAAACTTGCTCCCCCGATGAAGTCTGCGAGAACCCTGTCGACTTGCCCTCGAAATCCCTTGCATACCCGGCCCAGACCCGGCTCGAGGATTAAGCCCGGATGAAACCGAAGTTAGTTTCGATCGAGGAAAAATCCAACGACCTTAGAATTCTCGGGTGTCGCGGGCCGGTCGCCGAGTCTCCGCGAAACTCACTCCGGATATCAATATGTTGTGCTCTGCAGCTTTCTTTCGTGATCGATGTCGCTGACGTCATCCAGCCGTCATTCATCCCCGACGTCTGCGATTGGATAATCAACTCTTGAGGCTTCTGCATTCTTTTTCGATCGAGGAGGAATCGGGTGGGCGGGAGATGAACTCATCAAAAACCCGACGTATCTCTTTCCTCGTGCTCCTCAAAATTAATGGAATTTCTATTATCGGACTAATCGGTACGTCTGAAGGAGTTCATCGGACCGAACGCAGATTTCGCATCTTTATTCGACATAAAATCCATTGCGGCTGACATCCGATATCACATTTATGAGGCATGAATATTTCCATAAACTTAGTCCAT
>CAJPEV010006325.1:0-10620 GCA_905338385.1 Darwinula stevensoni
TGTCGCCCGCGCGAAACCGGGCGAACCATCTGCGACACGTACGTTCGCTGACGACGTCCTGGCCCATAGCTTGGCATATGCGGCGATGAGCCTCTACTGCAGAGCTTCCAAGATAGTGCTCACGATTTGACATCATTATAACCTTAAAAAAAGTCGATGGGAGCAAAGCAGAAGCATATTGATAAAATACGATAGCTGACGCACATAAGGAAAAAATATGACCAAGCAAGAAAAATAATTGGGAAAAATACAGTATGTCAAAATTTTCGGACAGAACTTTCCAAACAACCCATTACATATGATGGCTTGGAAAGGCGCAGCCTTGTACTGTAGGCCTGGCACTTTAGGCCGTGGATGGTCCAGAAGGGGATTGCATTGTAGGCCTGCGCGTTGGGGGTGACAGCCACGACCACCACCACTGCAGCTTCTGACCTCTTCGAATTAAAGTATAGGAAAGTATAGGATGATGATGGTTTGGAAAGGCGCAGCTTTGTAGGTCTGGCCTATGACCCAGAATGGCTTTGCATCGTAGGCCCGCGCGTTGGGGATGACAGCCACGACCACCATCACCACAGCTTTTGACCTCTTCGAAATAAAGTATTATACTAACGGCCTGCGGCCGCTACGCTGGCCGTCCAGTATGTGGAAATTTGTATCGTCTATTGTGACCATAACGTCCTTTCGACAGTCCTCTATTCATTGCTTTACCCTTTCGAAACTGAACCACTTCATTACATTTATCTAATATATATAGACGATCGTGACTGACTGATTGACTGACTGACTGACGCTAATTCTAACAATGTTCCAGAAAGGATAGAAATCTGAAACTTGATACACATGTACCTCTTGGGTTGCAGAGTTCAGAAAAAATCCGACTTTGGAGGTACATTCCCTAGGGGTACATATTTTGGGGGGAGAAGTTTTTTAAAATATATATCATGATGAAAAAGAATTCGTTTGCCATATCCTGTTTCGATGGTGTAGCGGTAACACATCGGGCAGATGATCAGGAGGCCCGTGTTCAATTCCCACCAATACCGTGCCTTTAAATTTCTTCTTTTGCCTTCCATGTCCCGTTGCTTGGATAAAACGGAGAGAAATGGAAAGCTAAAACGTGGCATGGACGTGCCTAACGAAACGATGAGTTCATGAGAAATGCAACTCATTAGATCCATGCCCTGGGGGGCATATTCTTGAGGGGCTAACGTTTTCAATATTTCTTTGGCCTGGTGTATTGAGCTAGTGTGAAAGGTGAAACTTGGTACTTAATTACCTACTGGGATGTTGCATGCAGAAAAATTCGGACTTTGGAATGAAAGGCCTAGGGGGCATGAATTTCAAAGGGTGATGTTTTCACATAAGTTTTTGCATTAGTTAAACCGATCGAAATGGAAAGCTGGAACTTTTGATGAATGTGACTACCAAGATAAGGAGTTAACAAGAAATGTTGATCCTTGATACATCCCCGGGGAGAAAATTTCTCGAGGAGCGATGTTTAAAAAAAAGAAATTGTCCGGGCGAATTGGACAGAAATGGGAAGGTGAAACTTGGCACACGTATAAATGACGTGATATTATTGAGTTGAGGGAGTATTCAGCTTTCTTGGTGCATCCCCTCCGGGCATTGCTTTTGGGTGGGTCGGCTTTTTCAAACATGATTTTTCACCAGCAAAAAATCAAACGTTTAATATTGAAACTTTGTGGGCATGTAGTTCAGTGAGGTTTGATTTCGGTAATAATGGTACTTTTCGGTTAAAACGCCTGAGGGCACATATTTTGCAAATTTTCCTGAAATTTCTGATCCAGGAAAACGGAGCGTGCTAGAAAGTTTAAATTTGGCAAAGAAGTACCTGATGAATAGCTGGGTAAAGAAACAATTCTACTTTCATATTATATATAGATGATTGTGAGTAGCTGACTGACTCACATAAGTAGCTATTCACATGCTGAGTTCAGGAAATATTCCACTTTGGTGATGCACGCCATAGGGGCACACCTTCTCGGGGAACATATTTTCAAATTCTCTTCAAAAGTTCTCTTTGTTTCAATTAAACGGAGACCCATGGAAAGCTGTAACATGGNCATAAGTAGCTATTCACATGCTGAGTTCAGGAAATATTCCACTTTGGTGATGCACGCCATAGGGGCACACCTTCTCGGGGAACATATTTTCAAATTCTCTTCAAAAGTTCTCTTTGTTTCAATTAAAGGGAGACCCATGGAAAGCTGTAACACGACAAGAACGTGACTCTTGAAGCACCTAGCTCAAATGTCAAATGTCGAATTTTCGAAATATTATTGGGGGGCATTTTTTTGGGGGACGTAACGTTTTCAAAGAATTATTCATATCCTAGCGAATCGGGCAGAAATAGAAAAATAGCAGCTGGCGCAACCATAACGGACGTGATGTTGATTTAAGGAAAATTTCAACTTTTGTTAAGCGTCTCCCCAGACCACAGCCTTTGGGTGTGTTGCCTCCCCAAATATATGTTCTTACCGCCAGTAAAAAGTGGAAACGTATTAGGTTGAAACTGGGTGTCATGGAGTTCCCTGAGTCTATATTTCAGAATTAAAGAAATTTTGTGGAAACCCCTCAGTGCATTTTTTCAGTCCCATTTTCCTGATTTTGTTTTTGATTGAACGAAACAGAACTTAAACCTCCCTCAGAAGTGCCTGTTTGATGGCTGAGTAGAGGAAAAATCCTACTTTTGAAAAATGTTCCCTTAGCGTAGATTTTATTATGGAAGTATTTCAAAATTTATTCTCTATCTTTACAAAAAGGGACACAAGAAAAGATTTCAAGTTAGGCACTATATAAATCATATAGATGAAGATTTTGATAAAAATCAAGACTTTTGTCACCATATATCACGTAATTCAATGGGGACGTACTTTACGTGTTTCCCATTTCGGAAGGAATAAATGAATTAATGACTCTCCAAGGTAATGGAGCGCCGAAGGCGCAACGAATGCGATTTTGTTTGCCCGAAGGGCGAACAAACTCGCTAGTATATACATATAGCTTACAGTACGCATGGATATTCTGCTCCTAAACACCATCAGCATGATATTCGAGCTGAATGTCACAATCGCCATTGTGAACGTCTCGGTTTAGCACGTTTTCATGGCTGATTTCATCTTCCCAAAATATTCAACACTCTTGCATCACCGATTAGCTCATCGGCTATTGGCGTTGGCGTATGGTTCAGACATCAGTGATTCTGAAACAGTACGGACCGTTTCCAAGAAATTGTTCGATGGCACAGAGGGAAGTAAGTGCACGTGCGGCACAATGCTAAAGACTTATTCCTGAAAATGCCTACCTTGCATCAAATTGCTTAGCAGGCTGCACGGCTCTCATATTCCGAAGCTCAGCATTCACTGCCTCTTGCTGTTCAGCGGTCTGAGCGGCCCTAAGCTCCCTACGTACATGTGCTTGTTATTTATTACCGATTCTAGCCATTACGGCTGGCACCGTTTTAGTCACTTCGTACTGCAACTGCCGTGAACAAGTTTCAATTAAGGTTTTAATATTTCAATTTGCCATACTCATGTGTTTGCACTGAATTTGGCCATTATATTGCGTATTTAGGTGACTCATGGCAGTTATTTTCCAAATTTGCCCAAAGCACAAAGAAAATTCATGTAAAATTGTAAAGCGTCCCCCTTGTTCGAGGAAAAATATATCCAACCACAGCAATTTCTGTTGAAGCCCTCCTCAGGCATGCAGACAATCGAGGTGCACCATGGCATGCCTTTGTCAAGTCCATCTTGTTTTAAGGAAATTTCACAGTGTAAAGCCACCTGTCAGGCGTTTTCATGCCATATGTATAATGAGTCCGTTGATATCCTTATATATTCAGTTGTTGTCAGAAAAACAATTTTTGGCCTTTCTTGAGTCGGATGAAGAAAAACATGCATTTGTGTAGAATGGAGCAAAAATTGAGGTCATTATATCAAGAACTATTATATGTTGATTGCATAGCTAATTGGAAGCAAAGTTGATGACCTTCAATTCTTCTCCCAAAGGGAATAGTTGCCAAATGGCACTAGTTCCCTTTGGTCTATCGTATGGTAGTGCGCATGCTCCAGACCGAAGGAATTTTGTGCCATTTGGCATGTATCCCCTTTCTCCAGAGCAAGTTATGGCGCCTGCTCCAGACTGAAGGGAAAAAGTGCCTAATGGCACAGATTCCCTTTGGTGTATGGCACATGCTTCAGACTAAAGGGAATCGGTGCCATTTGGCACCTTTTCCCTTTAGTCTGGCTCCAATTATTCCTTTCGGACAGCATATCATATGGGCTCCTTGAATAGCATCAATTTTTTCATGAAGTTCTTACAAGATCTCATTAAGCAGGAAATACGAAAAAAATAAATGGAAGATTTTGAGTCAATAAAAAAGTAGAAGAACTCTTCTTTGATGTTCAAAGTAATTCTTTCATTAAATGTCTGTAGCATCTTATTTGTTGCAAGGGTAATGTGGAAAAATTTAATTTGAAAAAAGGGAAATTGTTCCAATGCATGGGGAAACAGAAACAACTTCATTATTTTCTAGACAAGCAATGAACATGGAAATCATTCAAGAGCGTTCAATCATTCAATCAAATGAAGATTTCAAGCATTTCATTTTGCACTTAAACACACAGGCCAGAATCGATAACATTGGATTCGCACAAAAGGAGTCCCAAACACCACAAAAGTCTTCAATATCTTGGAATTGCAGATGTGAAGTGACGCAGGATGTTCACCGCCCTCCAAGAATGAGATTGAACTCTGCAACTCCCATCACCTTCAGCCTCCATGAAATCACATTCTGTTAGGGAGAAGGTTTATGGATCAGTCATATTTTCCGATCTCTCAATATTATTTACTGTGAGATCTGGTATGCATCATGCAGAACTGACCAACAAATTTTTCACATTAAATTAAGCACAGCAGGGTCCTTTATGAATCCAACCTCATCAAGGCAAAAATGAATGTGCATCCTCTCCTGGTTTTTCCAAAGGGCCACATTTTCTGGGGGTGAAGAAGGCTTGCATATCATTCCCGAGCAGCGTCTGGAGAGCCTTTTGCCTACCTGTGAGTAAATGTGGTCCAAGTTCCATTAGGGAAAATAATGTAAGAAGATAAGGAGGTATCACCAAGAATGAATACTTCGAACCTTTTCCCAGGGATGAAATGGTGTTGGTCCTTCTGAAGAGCTGGTTCCTCAAGCCCTCTCAGTATAGCATGAGGGTTCAGCAGGAAAGAAGTTCTTTACCGGCGAGGAGCATGGACCTACAGTTCAGACCAGCCAAGTTCGTTCGTCATCGAAAAACCCATCGGTTAGAGATGTCACTGGACCTGTCAAGATGAAAAAATGCCTCATGAAAAATATTTTCCTTAATGCACAAAAAAAGCTAGTTTAAAATTTTTATTAAAAAATGTTATTCCCCTTATCCACGTGTAGGGCTTCTTGTGGTCCCAATCGTGCTCGTCCTCGGTCGTCATTGGCCTAAGGAAAAATAGCAAATGAACTGTAAGATGAAAGGAAAGATATCATCTCCTGTTCTTGCAACATCTATGGCCTAATTCCTAGCACCTTATTTTAAAACAGTCTCTTTGCAAACAATGTAATGGAGATGCGCTTATTCTTTCAATTCATTATTCCCCAGGAATCTCGAATTACCAAGCTAAGTGAAACATACCGATAGTCTGGAGTAAATCTGGACTTTCGGTTTCTAGCAAATCTTCATCAAAGGCTCCCAATGTGTTGTCTCCTAAACTGTCCATACTAGAAGAGAAGAAGTCATGTTTTATTGAATAATACCTGGAATATTTATGTTGATATTCAAATTCAAAAAAGCTACTCTGTCTGGGGTTCTTGCATAGTGTCTCTGACTTCCTGCACCTGAGGAATGTCAGGGCTATTATTTCTTGGGTCCAATCCCAACTCCAAATCGACCAATGACAGTAATTTCAACTGGGCAGGCAAGTCAACTGTTCCTGATTTGTTAATGAGAAATGAGGGAACTTATTACCATCATTCTTCCATAATACCATGGATATTTTTGCTAATCATAGCACATAGAATTACTCACGAATCCATCTGACACTGCATAAGATCCAACCCTGTGAATTTCCAACTGTGGCTTCCAGGAACTCCTTCATTGTCACAATCGAGGTGCTCAGGGATATACGACACTTGCTACCGATGATTGCCAGGGTATGTGTCCTGTGAAACAGCTCACCTGGAATTCGTAAAAAGTTTATTTAAAATGATCAATATTAAGCACAAGAGATAACAGAACCCTTTTGCAACCAATATGGTTTCACTTTGCACTTCAAATGACTTCCAATAAATTCCCAATGGGGTTACCTTCACTTGCTCTCCCGAGGAGAACTAGAGTGTCAGTCTTGACATTCATACTCTTCATCCTCTCTTTTATTTGGCCAGCTTCTGATTCACTGTCCACCAGAAAAGCAGTTGGTATAAACTTTTCCCCTTGGAACCTGCATTGGTGAGCATGGAGTCCCAAAAGACATCTTTCGGGTTCTTCTGCAGTCTATTAGGAAAGAATATAGTTACTGTATTTTTCAGTTACCCTTCCTTGAGCATGTTCAAAAGTCAGAAGATGGGAGATTCCCACCTGGACAAAAAAGACTGCTCCAACAAGAGGTTCATGGAATGAACTGTCAGGAATTTGCAATGGGTCTCCCAAGAGAATCTTCTCTTCAGCACCTTCTACTCTGTGATCTTTCAGTAACCTCCCCTTCAATGCATAAACGAATGTAGGCCTTCCATTCACCAGATTTCTCGAGGTCCTTCAGAGTCATGAATGGCTGTAATGCTTCATCTGAGACATGATCACGGTATGTCGCCATCTCTTCCTCCTCACTCATTCCAGCATGTCTTTATAAGAAAAAGGACAGAATTGCATAATTAAAAATGTAATTGGATATCGATAAAATTTTGAACTGCGATGATAAGGTGACACCTGATGAAAGATTGCAGGAGCTTATTTTTTGGATGACTTCTTCCAGTTTCTTCTCCAGATTTTTGAAGTCGCTCCCACTCTTCACATATTCCAGGTTTTCCTGGAAATTGAACAGATAACACATTGGAATTGACTCACATACAATGACAAATATGAATTTCATAATATTACATCCCAATACTATGTGCAACAAATGGGAGCAGAATTAATATCAAGATGGCAGTGAATGATTTTTGAAAGGCTTTATTGAGGACTCAGAATATCGGCACAATGCAGTCCAAGGAGTCCTATTGTTAACCCGTTGCTACACGATGTCTGAAAGGCTTAAAGAAAAAGTATGTTTCCTGCACATTTGCCTAAATTCAAAGAAATTCTGCAAATAGTCAAAATTAGATTATTTTAACTGGAATTTTGATTTTGCAAAATGGGAGAACTTTTCAAAGGAGATAAATTGCAACATGGAAGAATATTCTGCGTCAAATGAGCTTCACTTGATTTTATCTCAAAAACCACAATGTGATTCCTCCAAGAGGACGTCACTAGGATGAGTAAAGAATAAATCTAGTCAATATCTTGCTTGTTTAGCAAAGGGAAAAGCGGAACAAATCAATATTCAATTTCTATGCTTCAGGCCATTGGGTAAGTATCTAATGCCTTCAATCCATGCATGACATGAAATTCATGAGTTTCTTCTCCAGATTTTTGAAGTCGCTCCCACTCTTCACATGTTCCAGGTTTTCCTGTAAATTGAACAGATAACACATTGGAATTGACTCACATACAATGACAAATATGAATTTCATAATATTACACCACAATACTATGTGCAACAAATGGGAGCAGAATTAATATCAAGATGGCAGTGAATGATTCTTGAAAGGCTTCATTGAGGACTCAGAATATCGGCACAATGCAGTCCAAGGAGGCCTATTGTTAACCCGTTGCTACACGATGCCTGAAAGGCTTGAAGAAAAAGTAGGTTTCTTGTACATTTGCCTAAATTCAAAAAAATTCTGCAAATAGCCAAAATTAGATTATTTTAACTGGAATTTTGAATTTGCAAAATGGGAGAACTTTTCAAAGGAGATAAGTTGCAAGATGGATGAATATTCTGTGTCAAATGAGCTTCACTTGATTTTATCTCAAATACCACAATGTGAATCCTCCAAGAGGACGTCACTAGGATGAGTAAAGAAGAAATCTAGTCAATATCTTGCTTGTTTAGCAAAGGGAAAAGCAGAACAAATCAATATTCAATTTCTATGCTACAGACCATAGGCTAAGTATCTAATGCCTTCAATCCATGCATGACATGAAATTCATGTCTTATCAGTGGGGGTTACTTAAAAACAAAAATTAGAAACGCTAGCAAGAAGTCGCTTCTTTTGATGTGAGGGTTCCCAAGCTTCCGTTGACAGTACAGCTTTTTCCCCACTCGACCTGGCTCCTTCTCAATTTCTCTCGCCACCAACAGAAACTACTCTACAGCTTCCTCTCCCAAGTTGATCAAGTTGTTGATGACTTGATATATCCTATTTCCCTGGAATAATGAAATACAGTCACCAAATTGTATTGACCCCCGAGAATTGTATTAGGGGCCATTTACAGAAGTTTTCTTCGGTTCTGAAACTTGGGTGACTTAACAGTTCAGGATAAATGCCCTTTTTTAAAAAAAACACGCATTCTTACATAACAGGATCCACACCTGTGTTGCACAGGTGTGGATCCTGTTATATATTTCAAATTCTGCAAAATATCAGAATTTCTAGAGAATAACTGCTGAAATAAACTTCCTGAAAGAATTTCATCAATTCCAAGTTGCTTGCTTGCAAATATCAGATGTACTATTGTGAGATGTTGCGATTCAGGTATAGGTCAAGAAGAAAACGGGAAACTTGATCATTTCAAAGGGGTCAACGGGCCTACATTAATACATTTGGCATGAAACTTGGCACAAAAAAAATCCTCGAGACTCCCTTTGAACTTAGACGGGACTTTCAGAGACCTCCAAACATGTGAAAAGTATTCTTCGTTGTTCCATTGTAAATTGCGAAGCCTTTTCGGAGAGCGAAAGCAAATTAAATGATATTTTTTGTTTCTTGAGTCTATCCGAAGTTAGGAGTGTAAAGGGAAGATGGGAGAATATCATGGAAGTAATGGAAGAAGCATGTCCATTCCTGTGAGGATAAGGAGAGAAGATCTGCAGTAAATGAATATTTTTTGTTTCTTGAGTCTATCCGAAGTTAGGAGTGTAAAGGGAAGATGGGAGAATATCATGGAAGTAATGGAAGAAGTATGTCCATTCCTGTGAGGATAAGGAGAGAAGATCTGCAGTAAATGAAATATTTACCTTGACGATGTCTCTATAAGCATTCCTGATATGCGCTGAGTTCTCTGCAGCCCGGTGAAGTTCCAAGCATTTCTGCAGCTGCAAGAGGATAAGACACTGTTAAATCCCCATATCTAAGATTCAAAACTCCTCATTTGTGGTATGGTATTAAGGAGAGCAATCAATAACATTGACTTCTTATTTCTTCCAATTCCAGCTAGCTTAATGCAAAAACCTCAACTCCTTCAATTAGCACTGTTTCATGCTATTTCCTTTGAGGTTAGTTTCTTGAGAATATTTTAAAAAGAAGAAAAACCTGACATCTTACAACATCAAGTACATCATAGGGAACTCCTTCAAGCTTGGCGTTGTGGAGGGCCAGGATCCTTTTCTCCACTTCGTCGACTCCCATGTAGATAGCACATACACAGCTGTCCTTCCCATGTTCTGCCTCCTCATGGAGCTCCTTCCGTGCCATTAGGACATGTTGGCCAGCTACCACTTCATAATGGTATGCATGCCTCTGGGGAAATAATTCACAAATACCTTGAATTATGTCCAATACACCGAAGTAAACCCTACTTAAGTAAGGGTGAAAAAATGTATTAAAAAACCGGTGCCTCAGCGTTCGAGCAACCAATGAAAAGAGGCAACATCTAGGAAAGAGAGAGTATCTTAAACAATTCCAATGAACAAAAATTTCGTGTTTTCCCTGTCAGTTTTTGGTGGTGAATATGATAGAGTAAGAGGAGGCGCACTTAGTAGTGTGGAGGATCCTTAGAAAAAGCTTCACAAATTTTATTGGCGGTGTTGGCGATGCCCTGGGTCGGATTAAGGGAGGGGGGGGAAGGGCAAAGGGGGCTGTTGCCCCAGGCTCCATTTTCCATGGGGATCCGAAGGAAATTCAAATCGTAAAGCATTTGCTTAAAGCAGCGAGGGGTGGAGAGGGGTAAAGAATCCAATCCAGGTCTCACAACTTCTTAATCCGGCCCTGCCGATACCAAATTTTTAAGGCTGAAAATAGCGGGAAAGAAGCCTGGAGAGTAATTATTGCACGTACTCCATGCTCTACGATGGATGCACATCGTAATGGAGCAATGAATCAAACAACTAAAAAAAACTGACGTTCCAGGCGGAATATTAAGGAGTAAACTCATTTTCTGATTACATTAAATTAACCTTGGCACAACTCCGCTTTCGTTAACTTACTCTTTTTCTTATTCCTTTCTTCATCTTCCCGTTTATTACTTCAACTTGTAAGTCCCAAAACTTACATTATTTGAAAATTCCTTTATGATGAAGCAACACTAA
>CAJPEV010006326.1:0-10618 GCA_905338385.1 Darwinula stevensoni
TAAGAATTACGGATAAAATTTTGAATCCCAGACCCATCGATTTTCCTTCCCGTACCACCTTAAGACAGATATGGGCATACACAACTTTGTCTAGGAAACTCGAGGTAGGCTCATGATCCACTTAACATTACGGTCTCCACGAACACGTCTCCGAACCCCATGATAGAGCCACGATTGCTATAGTTGCCAACTAATTCCAGGAACAGGATTCTGGAGAAGATTGGTCTAGGCCTGCCAGTCAATCAATGGGATTCGTAGAAGCCTATTGAAATCTATTGAATCCTGATGTATCAATACACATTTCTTTGGCTGCGAAAATATGGGCTTGAAGGTGGCGTAAGGCTGCACGTCCTTCAGTGAGTTAGGCATAGGCCTACTGAAACCAATACCTTGAGAATTTTTGCCAACCCCTTTCCCTGGAATCAATATATATGTGAGGGTAGCGTAGGACGGAGCATCCGTCCGTGGGTTAGGGATAGGTTTGCTAAATCAGTCCCCCCCTGCAAAAAAAAGTGCCCCAAGGCCATGTACCTCGTAGGTCGGACTTCCCTGGAGTTGGCAACCTAGCAATAATTCACTTTCCTTCCAGTTTCGCTTAAAGAAGTGCATGAGAAGGGCATGGGCCTAAGCGTCCGTACTTGGGTTAGGCCCAGGCTCACTAAGTCAGTCCCCCCGAAATGGACCGGCATGTACCTCCAAAGTTGGATTTTTTTCGGAGTCAGCAATCTAACATCTATTCGTTTACCAAATTTCAGCCTCACATCATTTCTAGAACATGTTTAGAATTGATGGTTCCTGACTTTTGTTACACCCTGTATATTCTTCATTTGATAAATTCCTTTTTCATTTCTTTCCATTTTCCAGGAAAGTAAGGCGACAACTGGATTCTGAAAACTACAGTGGTAAGTTGTATACGATAGCTATTTGGTCGGTTTTATGCTTTAAGGTTTGAACCTTGGATTTTACCGTCAACAATTTCCTATTATTTATAAAGGAATGCGTCATATGAATTCTTCCTTTCATCATGATCTATATTTTTGCCTGAATGATTTCTATATCGATTACGAAGTCAATACGTACCAGACAAACTCATTAGAAGCTCTCCTAGATTGAATTTTTCTTCATAAATTCCACAAATAATTAGAGTTTAGTGTTCGAGAAGTTTGAAACAGACTCATTCGGGGATGGCGATGGATGTATCTGACGCATTGACGGGGCTGTTGGTGGAGACCGACCTGAAGTAGGAGAGACTTCATCCACTATCTGACAAATACTATTGACAGTTTGCATGCCATGGGTCTTCTCCAGTAACCTGGAGGTACAGCACCTAATGAAGGTTGCCCCAATCGGAGCTGAAACGAGGATGGCCATGACAGCAATTGTTAGGATGTCCTGACCCCATTCGATATGCTGGGGATTTGGATCAGTCAGGGCCAAGGCTGCGTCGAGGGCGTTGGAACCAACTGCTGCTTGCACGGTGGCCTTTGGTAACCATGAAAATGCTACGAATAACTTCTCTTTGACATTCAAATTACCTCCTGAAAGTACAACGAAGGCACCACAGCACCGAAATAAGAGGCCAATAAAGATGACGATGAGGCCGTATCTGACTGTGGTTAACTTTATTTTAAGGAAGTCAAGCTCGGCTCCAACGAGGCCGAAGAGAAGAGGCTGAAATATAAACCACAGAAAATTGAAATTGAGAGAGACTGGATTGTCTTGCTTGTAGCCTTGCCGCCGCCACCCGTAGCTGGCAACGAACGCCAGTGTTAGTGCTCCCAGAGCACCAGCTGAATGCATCTTGATCGAAATGCTTCCAAAATAAGACGCAATTCCACCGATTAACAGCAAGATGGATCGAATCTCAGCCAATGCGAAGTTGTCCTTCCGATTAGGAATGAACCAGAGAATGATGCCAATGACGATGCCATATAGAAAACCAAGAAGCACCTCGACAAAGGGCATGATGGTCTGCATGACGAAAGAACGCTGAGAGAATGTGATACCAAGGAAGACCAGAAAAGCCCAGATAGAGAAGACATCATTCAAGGACGATGCTGCAAGCAGCAACGTCGGGATACCCTTGTCGACACCGTAGCCATTTTCTTGTATTTTAAGCATGTAGGGAACCACAATTGCAGGGGAAACGGCTGCTAATGCGAAGCCCAACGTGAAAGCCCAAGCCCAGCGGAGGCCGAGAATGAGATTCGAGACGCATGCCACTATTATCGCCTCGACGGTGGAAGGCACAAACGCCAGTCGGGCAACCATCAGACTCAAACGTCTCAGTTGCTCAGGATTTAGTCCAAGTCCAGCACGTATGAGAATTACGACTAAGGCAACACCACGGATTTTCCCAGACCAGCCATGCTGGATCGGGTGTTCCATCCAACTAATCTGATGCTTCAGGTTACCAAAAATCATTCCGACAATTATCATTCCCAGGAGACCTGGGAGACGGATGATCTCCATCAACCACCCACCAAGAAGACAAGCGAAGAAAATGATGTAGATCTTGAAAAGGTTCCCATCGAGGAGCATCTCGTGACCAGTCAGGCCATATCCAGCAATCCAGACAAGAGGGAAGACCAAGAGGAAGGTACAAGCACGTCCCAGCTTGACTCCAGGCGGGCACAACAGGCTCTGACGCAGACGCTTCCATCTTGTTGCATCTGCATTGACTTCCTTGTCGCCACGCAACACGCACTCATGACAATGACTGTTTGCCATTTTGTGACAATCTTGGTTGGGTGGGGAATGGGGAACCTTATTTTCCATTGATGTGAAGGGGCTCTCTGAAGACGAATGTCATTTTTCTTAGCAGCGTGAAAGCACCAGGCACACAAAACACCCTCCAACACATCCCATCTATCTTCTGGTTTCACTTTCGCCACGAGCAATCTCCAGATCAGGCTGGAATTAGATCAAACAATCGTTTAGTTACGCTTATTCCACATCTTCATCAAAATAAAATCGAAGCCAAGGCACACTCTATTAACCCATTCGTATCCACAAGCATCGTCCCTTGTCCTTCCGCTTAACCTATGACCCACGAAGGTATGGGGTTGTCGGCTAAAGCAGAAGAATTCTAGGTCAGATAGGCCGAAAAGTTCCAATATTCGAATGGATTAAATGACCTCTACGTCTACTACTACTACTTCTGCTACGGAAAATGAAGGGGGGGGGGGGGGGGGTTGGGATTGGATTGTTGATCTAAAAAACAAGCTGTAACAAAGCAGTACCTAGGACATGCATGCTCACATAATCCCAGACTCCAAGTAGTGCCAGTTTTGGTGACTTTGACAGGTTGAAGTATCTGCAGATGCAGCTGGTATAAACAGTTCTCGATTGCCGCTAATTTTCAAATGAGATCTCCAGGCTGAAAGTACCTCGACCTGGAAGTCGAGCAGAAAATTAAACGGTTGACTTTGAATAAATGATTTTGTTGAATGTGGCCCTCTCCAGGTTGACCCAAGTATCAATGTGGACTGAAGTATTGTGCCAGCCAAAATTATCATCAATGTGAGTAACAGATGAAAATGTGCGTGAGATTTTTGCAGCTTCTTTAGGTTCACCCACTTTATAGTGGGTGAAGTCTTTTTTAGCTGGCTTATTACCCTGTAGTATCCCTGGATTACTCGGCTTGGTTTTCAGTGGGCAGTATATCTATCGATTTCTGACTTCCCATATCTATAATACTCGCGTTTAGAGCGTGAAACAGATTTGTATTCATTAACTTTTTTTAACTGTCAAGGGTTTAATGGAAATGGGTTTAATTGTTCCTAAGAATGGATTCATGGGACTCCTATCACTCCTCATCCTTTACAAGGGAACAGGAACTCCGATTTGAAATGTTGCGTATTTCACACGTTTTTAGGTGTTTACAACGCTCTCTGATCATGATTTCATTTGAGAAAAAGTCGGTTGGATGATATGATTCTCGTGTTTGCCTCAGTTTTGCCGATTGACGCGTCATCTTCGCTCTGAAAGACGCAATAACGGCATAATTAGGACACAATATAAATACTTCTCTAAAATTACATACGCAGACCTCATCTTTTTCTTGGCAAAACGAATCTTTTACTCTTGTTCAAGTTGACTGAAACATATTTGGGACATCGTGATGAAGCCGAAAATACGCTATAGCCAGTGCCAAGGTCACATACTGTACGGCCTACTTTCATGAATGAGGTCACTTTCATATTTTTTCTGTAGTTAAGTCCTGCTCAACCTACCCATGAAGAACGCCTTTTATTCGCCCGGCATTTTTTTCTTAACGGAGCGTAATATAGGTCGCAATACATGAAAAGAAATCACTAACATCACATTAAGGCAAATAAATCTGAAAGAACCAGTTCATTCAAACCTTGGGCAAGGACGAACACCTCACAGAAATTGTTGCAATTTCTGTGAGGACAAGGAGCAGTGAAGATGAGACGAACACAGCAAGCCTTAATAACGTACCTTGAGGCAGTGCTATTCGCGTCTACAGGAGAGAGCGTCACCGCATGCGACGCCGAAGTGCACCGAAGGAAGAAGCGTGGAGCACGACTTAAAAAGTGAATGTAGATGTTTACCGAGAAGAACCGAGGTCGTCGAATACCGATTGATCTGTACCCTGTCCGACTCGACGGAAATTCGGAATACCTAAGGTGAGTTGTTTCGATTCCCATGGGACTACCGTAGGTGCCAGATGCGAACGCCTCGGTTCCGGCTCTCGATTCCGCAGTAGTGCAGGCTTCTCGGATCGAAATCGAGGTCCGATTCCTCGTCCATCGTGCACAGAGGGAGGAAATCTGCCCACCAGATTCTTGGGAAGAAAGCCTTCACGGTGTGATGTGCATTGGTTTTCCAAGTCTAATACGGATGTGAGAAAGTCAAAGGCGACTTTAAAAATCATATACGCCGGCACCTTGCACGGGAGAATCGAAATCAACGCGAGAAATATACAATAAACAGGCTTGGTCGATGCCTGGATAAATAGAAAGGCAATACTGAACGCAATGAAATTAAAATTCGATAAGCTCATATCACTTCAATGTTTGGCGACGTCCTATCGCATTTTCATTGCACACGGTCCCAGATGCACTTGGCATACCAAGCGAATGCATCAATCATAATGATTATGATTATTAAGTCATCATAATCGGTTGAGGGGGTAGAATAAAGGAAGGAACAAGACAGTGCAGGCGTACATAATTCCTTCGTGTTTTCCTCGACATAGAAATAACGACCCCATTCAGATAGGACTCCCTTCCTCTCGCGTCCAGACGAGCGCGACAACTGAAAAGGAGAAAAGGAGAACCTCTCAAGGCCATGTGCGAGTAGACACGCAGTAGAAGGGAAACAATTTTGTTCATTTGCGTCTAGACTGAAATGCCCCAAGGGGAATGTGGGCTCGTCTCGGTCTGAGAGGAGGTGTTTCTCTTTCAGTCGATGCAGTGAGAATAGATTTAAGTGGTTCTTTCCGTTACGCTGGGCAAGTTCGATTTTTTCCAGTCATTCAGACTGAATATTTTCGATTTTCTTGTCGCTTTGGTCAATATATCCGTTTAAGTTACCGTAGAGGTGAAAGTACGAGTAATAGCATTCGATGACTAAACTTGGGATTATTTGATCGATTGATGCTTTCTTCCATTTGTCTCAGTTAAAGAGGCAGGCGAAGAGGTACTTCCAATACGGGCACATCCCAGCGCGTTCCTGCAAACACGAGTTCGAACCTGCTGGTGAGACAGGCGAGAGGCACACGCATGGAATCGACAGATTGGCTCAAGGTCACACGGCATACTGGGGCCAGGCCATAGAGTGTATATAGATGTCTCTGGAGAAGCCTTCGCTGCCTCGAGACTTATAGTGTTTTCGCCATCTTGGTGAAGTCTCGCACGTGAGAATGAACAGCGTGATCGGTTGGGTCCCGGCGTGGAGGTCCCCAGGCAAATAGCCCGGGGCAAGTTGCCTCTTTTGCCCTCCCCCCCCTCCCCCCTTTTCATGTGTCTGCTATCAACTCCTTGCTCGCGCGCCTTCAGTAAGATGGCGGCCGCGCCTGAAATGGTGCAGCGCCATGCGCCATAGGGGAGGCCCCTCCATTTATATACTCTCTATGGGCCAGACAAAATGGAATGAATAAAGTTTAAAAGATAGAACCACGCGAGGTGAAAGGCGTCGTGCATGAAGCTGAGGCGTGGAACCCGATGTCTTGGCCTGGTTGGCAGAGCGCCGAAGGGGAGCATCCCTATCGGAAATCCCGTCCAATGACGAATTTCTCGTTCCGTTTGCCTGCGAACTTATTTTCGCTGTACTCGTTTTAATCGACTTGAACCTCCTAGACGCCTTTTCTACGAGAACTCGCGTTCTAACGATAACCGAATCTCCTCAATCAATCCGGGAAGTTGAACGACCTCATCGGCAACAATAAAAAATAAATGATACATTCTGGGCCCCTGTCACTCGGCCCTGCTTCGTGATTCCCCTCCAGCGCCATAGCTTCTTTTCGTATATCTCGGTTTTCTTTCCCAGCTTTCGTCGGAATCAATATCCCCCCTTCCACATTTCTTTCCAAGGTTTCTGTAGTGTGACCTTCATCTCCGTCAAATCCTCCGTACACCGAGGCTTTGAAACGTTCGGAGCCGAAAAATGTGTGCAGTTTCCAGATTTTTTCTGCTTCATGCATTTCTCTGGTTAGAGAATGTTGCAAGACGTAACGCATACGTGTACATTGCCAATCCCACATATCCCACAATCCCACTTTTTAATGTTTCGATAAATTATTAACTGTCACGAATTACGTGAATAAAAATTTCCATGAAAGAGATCTATTTTGCTTGGGAGTCCCACTTAATTATCTCAAATAGAAAAGAAGTGAAGCCAGAAAGGTGCCTAGAAACCTCCATGACTTGAATTTTAGGGGGGTGGAGGAGGAAAGACATGTGCTACTACAAAAGAAGAGAGACGAAGTGAGATCTTCGCAGCTATTTGAAGGAGAAATTGAAATTCGTGAGAAATGAATGGGAACTCCTGATGCGCTGCTTCATCCTCAATGTGTAACCGGGATGCACCATGCGTGGGACTAAAGGCCCTGTCAGGTCAAATCTCCAGGCTCATATGTGCTGCTACTGGGAAGGCCAAGGTACGTGGAGTGTCTTGCCTTTGCGATGTGCATCAATAAAGCTAGAAGGCAGTCGCTTCAGGCTGTAGGCGTTAATCTGGAGACTCCTTGATTTTCTCATGGCCAACTTTATGTAGTGTTCAAGTGTTGGAAGTGGAAAGAATCTGTATGCCTTTTCCCCTAATGGGAAAACCAAAAACATCGCGCATGAAATATCTTTGCATTAAGAATAATAATATGAAATCAAAGGCTTTGCAATATAAATTGCATTTAAATGCAAATCATGTATCTCAAATTAAAGAATCCCACAAAACGAAAAACTAAATGCTTAAAAATGTAAATACAATTTTTAGTTCGAAAACCCCCTAAAAATAAAGTTTGAAAAAAGGGAAGGGGGTCTGATCGCATTTTGTGACCTCCAAGATTGGTAACTCATCGGAAATCATAAGGATAACGTTCTCCACTTTGTCCTGTCTGAAATATTGAATTTCCCCAAGCAACGCCGGGTACTTCAGCTAGTTTGATATATTTCATTGACATACAGGGTTTCCCACTTATCGCGGACGCTTTTAATCGCGTATGAAATTCTTCCAACTCGAGCAAACTAAACAAAATTTTCCCGACATTTAGACAACTGTTTAGCATTTATTGTGACAAAGTTTCAGCCAAATTAAATGCACCAATTACAAGCTATGAACTTCACCGTGGCCCTCATCGATTTCAAGGACTTTTCCCAATCATTTGTGGTATTCAAGCAGCGTTTTCTCGCGCATTTCAACAGTAACGTCCACAAACGCAGCGGTAATTCGTTCCTTCAGTTTGGGATGTCCCTCGGTTTGGTCGCGTAGACTTTCGACTTGACTTAGCCCCACATGAAGAAGTCACAAGGCGTCCAGTACCTTCGTCGCATGGCGTCCTTGAATACCACAAATGATTAGAAAAAGTCCTTGAAATCGATGGGGGCCACGTTGAAGTTTATAGCTCGTAATGGGTGCATTTGATTTGACTGAAACTTTGTTACAACGAATGCTAACCAGTCGTTTAAATGTTGAGAAAATTTTGTTCAGTTAGCTCAAATAGGAAGAATTTTATACGCGATTAAAATCGTCCGCGATAAGTGGGACACCCTGTATATTATTGTATACATCCAAAAACGTTTTAAATGGCTTTGAAGGAGAAATATCGGATCCAATCCACCCCCGTTTTAGCTATGCTTATCTTTCCAGGAAAAGACGTTGCCCGAATTAGGGTTAAAATGAGGAAATTCTTTAGTTACGTGGATATTCAAAAATAAGAAACCACGTGAAAATTAACACATTCATTTAAGCAATCATTGTTGGAAGAGTAACTTTTTAATATATTGTTTTAGGGCATGGACATCAAACTATGATATGTGGCGTCCCATTGAAAGCAATCATGTAGATTTTCGGTTACCCCGACGACCGTAATGAAATTTTCAAGAAGGAAATTTCCTTAACCTGTCCAAAAACTGATGCCTTTGCCCCATAGGAAATCAGTACTCACCCCCAATGCTTATGGAACTTTTTGGACAAAGCCTTCGAAGAGAGTGTGAGGATAAAATGGCGCCAGTACATGCGAACAGAAGAACTTATCAAAGAATCTTTCCAAACCTTCTCTGTAGAAGAAGTAAGAAAAGCTCTGGGGGAGATCAAGCCAGGAAAGGCCCCGGGCATGGACCACATCTTCAATGAATTCCTGAAGCACCTGGGAAAGAAGAGTATCCACTGGCTTTCGATCTTCATGTGACGCTTAGTGCTGGAGAAGAGAATGCCTAAGGCCTGGTACAGCACCAAGATCATTGCACTGCCAACGTCAGGCAAGAATCAAGTGCTTGCAATTAGCTACCGCCCCATATCCATTCTGAGCTGCAGCCACAATCACCTGGAGCGTCTGATCTTGCAGAGAATCAAGCCTACCATGGAAGCCTTCCTGAGTGCAAATCAAACAGGTTTTAGACCGATCAGCAGCACATGTGACCTAGTGCTTGCTTTGACCACCTTCAGAGAAAATGGCTTCCAAGAGAGACGGGGGCTGTTTTTCTCAACTTGACAGCAGCCTACGATACCATCTGGCACACTGGATTGCTGCACAATATGTCATCTATGCTCCCTCGTTGGTTAGTGCTGACTACTGTGCTGCTGCTTAGGTGTCGCTGGTTCAGAGTACAGCTCAGCTCCTCCATCAACTCCTGGAGGTCTCAGACAAATGGCCTCCCTCAAGGCTCAGTCCAGGCGCCGACTCTCATCAATGACTTCACAAAAAATCTGCCTGAGACAATCTCCAGAAAGTGCATATATGCCGACGACATCTGCATGGCTATTAGGAGGCAGGAATTCAACTGGATTGAGGAAAGTCTGAACAGTGACATGTGTGAGATTGCTACCTATTGGAAGAAATAGAGACTAAAACCAATTGTCAGCAAGACCATCTCAATTTGTTTTCTCCTCCACCGCGCCCAGAGCTCCTATGAACTCAATATCTATATGAATGGGCAGAAACTGGCTCATGACCCCTAGCCAGTTTACCTGGGTGTTACCCTAGACGGGACACTCGCCTTCAAAGACCACCTGACAAAGACTGCGCAGAAAGTTAAAAGTCGGAGCTCGCTCCAAGGCAAGAAAGCAGGCCCCACGTGGGGTACTAATGTCCAGACACTGCGCAGCTCTGGGTTGGCACTCTGTTACCCGACTGGAGAGTATTGCGCCCCCATTTGGCTGATCTCTGCACATGCCAAGCAGGTGGATGCACAGTTAAACCAGACCATGCGGACGATCACTGGGTGCATGAGACTCACCAATCTGGCATGGCTCCGAGTTCTTGCCAACATCCCCCTCCCAACATCCGACACGAAGAGGCACTGCGCAAGCTGCTATTCCGACTGAAACAGATTCCCCAACACGTGATGACATCTGGAACCCCCCCCCCTCCCGCCTTGAGACTGACTTCTAGACACCCCATCTGGACGCAGCACAACATCCAGGAACTTTCAACAGCTCCCACCACTGTGGACAAATGGTGCTCAGTGGGAAAGAGCCAGACTCAAGAACTCCTACCTGATCACCAACCCAGTGGACTGGGTTGCTGGGTTGAACCTACCTCGACACTCATGGTTTAATATCATCCGTTTTCGCTGTGATACGACCCGTTGCGCTGACACAGACTACAAGTGATGCCTCCGTGTCAATCCACACTGCAGCAGTGGGGCGGTTGAGGACCCAATCCATATACTGGCCGACTGTGCTGTCAGTGAGGGCCTTCCCGGTGGCCTTATGAGTCTGGCAGGACGGACCCTGAAGCAATCGCCTGGCTTCGTGCCAATTGTTGACCCGTCATTGTACTTCGTGCGTCGCATTTTTTGTGTCCTTTGTGGCTATCTAGCCTTGCTGTGCTGTATTTATAGTCCTATGTGCATTCACAACATATATACAGTGGTACCTCGCATAACGAACGCAATTCGTTCCAGCGGTGCGTTCGTTATGCGAGGTGTTCGCG